>PVIH01008326.1:57584-92054 GCA_004025045.1 Sigmodon hispidus | reverse complement strand
CCAAGGACCCAGCAATACCACTTCTGGGTGTATACCCTAAAGAGGCACATTCACACTCCAAAGTTATTAGCTCAACTATGTTCATAGCAGCATTATTTGTAATAGCAAGAACCTGGAAACAACCTAGATGTCCCTCAACTGAAGAATGGATTAACAAACTGTGGTACATCTACACAATGGAATACTACTCAGCAGTAAGAAAAAATGATATCTTAAAATTCACAGGCAAATGGATGGATTTGGAGAACATCCTCCTGAGTGAGGTATCATAAACTCAGAAAGATAAGCAGGGGATGTACTCACTCATTAGTGGTCTCTAGACAAACAATCAAGGAAAAAAGCCAAGCATGCTCAAGCTGCAAAACACAACCACTGAACAGCTTGGGATCAGAAACACCCTGGACTGTCCCTTCTGATCCCACTCCAACCATAGGAACACCTGACTCACTCTTGAAGGAGGGAGGACAAAATTGTATTTGCCAGGAGTGGAGACTGAACTGAGCATTATTGGGACCATGGAACTGTCTGCTCCCTGTCCAGGGAGGGGATGGGGAGTTGTGGAGAAGAAAAAATGTCCTGATATGGTGAGAGGGGGAAGGGACCTTGAATAAGGATATACAGGGATGGAAAAAAAATTTAGAGGGAAAGCTGCACACAAAGTAAATATATGTGTAGCAATCTTATTTGCATTATCACCCTTGATAAGTCATGCTTATGATTTTTATCTTCTTTAGAGTTATTGTTAACTCATCAGCATTTTAAATTCATTTTACTGTTTTCCTTGATAAATACAAAATAAATAAAAAAGGAAAAAATAGTCTATCTTTAGTATATGTGAGTTAAAAGACATTATTATATTTTGTGTGTCTTGAGTGTTATAAAAATGATACCATACACATAGAATTTATTTTGAGATTTACTATATATCTATCATCTATGAAGTCTTTCTTAATGAATGTAATCAATTGGATATGTATGTGACAATATTTAAATATATTTTTATATGCCCTGAGTGTAACCATTATGTAACCTTTTTGACATGCCTCATTCTTAATGAAAATAAAGTTTTATAATAAAAAAGAAACTATGATATTATTCTGTGTGTAATATGAGTAATATGTATCATTTGTAAGGCCTGTAGAAGTGAGACGTCTTAATTCTGATGCTTTTGCAACTTTGAAAATGCCCCATAGGAAAATATTTTATTATCATTTCTCATTTTTCCAGGTATAAAAACAAAATAATTTCATACATTTTTAAATGATTGCAATCCGCCACTGGTAGGCAACTTCATTTTCGGAATTGGTTAAATGGTATATTGTTGTATGAAGTCTGGACTGTGGTCCAGACCTGCAGTCCCTCAGACCCACAGTCCAACAGAAACACACAGACACTTACATTAATTTTATGCTGATTGACCTAGGACCCAGGCATATAACTTGCAAATTATTTAATTTTAAGCTAACTCATGAATCTTATCTTGTTCAGCTATGCAGCTTGGTACCCTTTCTCAGAGCAGCATAGTTTTTCTCTGCATGTGCTGGCTTCTCTGCTGGTTTCTCGCTGGCATCCTTCTGGAGTCTCTGCTATGTTCTTCCTGTTCCCAGAGTTTTCTTAGCCTGGTGGCCCTGCCCACAATTCCTGTCTGCCTTCATCCAATCAGCATTTTATTAAACCAATAGGCAGGGCAATTATTTACACTGTAACAACATAATCCCACTACACTATATATATGTAACTATACATTTTTAAAGAAAAATGGCTTTATTTTACAGTTTTTAAGAACAGTGCAGTGCTGCTGTTAAACTAGTGTTCTTTAGTGAAGATTGCAGCACTTTCTGTAGCTGAGGTCACTATTTGAAAACTTTAGCTTTTCAATACCAAGCAGAAACCTGGAAACCAGTAGTAGCCATGAAGGTACCCAAGTCACTCTTCATTACATGGACATAGATTCCAGGTGCAGCCACTTGTTTATATGTATATATATATATATATATATATATTTCACCAAATATTATATATTATATACATATACATAATATATATTATTTAGTGATTTTTTTTACAAATGCACCCCATCAAACTCAGTTATCAGTCTTCTCAGATTCCCACCCACTCTTATGATCTCCCCATTTACCAAAAAGCCCATTCATGCTGCTCATTTACTTACTGGAGCATAATTAAACTCCCTGAGGCCTGAGCCTTAAAGAAAACAAGTAGCAGCTCTCCTTGAAAATCTTGCCAATAATTAAATAATTTTTTTTATAAATAAAAGCATTTCTTTCTTCTACCTGGAAACAAAATAGAAATGCATAATTATCTTAAAATCTGATCTCAAAGAATATTTTAAGATTCTTTTTATTAAAATTTTATGTTCATATTACAACTATTTTTCCACAATTAGTATGAGATGATATGTCCTATAGAGTAAGATATCAAAAGAAGACACTCTAGTGACTATCTTCCCACAGAGTTATTAATTTGAACAACTAACTGTCCAACACTCATGAAGCTTCACGCAAGTTTGAGAATCCAGATAAGAGGGTAGAGTGAACATAATAATAAAACAACATCCTTTGGAGAGGACAAAAATGGATAAAACTGCTTAAATTGCTTCATAGACCCCCTTCAGCAGACATCAGAAAATGTAGCTAAGATTCCTTTTGCTTAAGAAATGAGAAGGAAGTGCATTATTTAGTTTTAAAACACATTGCCAGATCTACAATGGTCTAGTGTCAGGCAGTGTCCTATGATTCTGTCCTCACATAGGTGAAAAATGCAAGAGCTACAACAAAGGGCAGTATGGACAGGAAATATCCTTGGTAAGCTACCAAAGTGTAGTGACAGAGAAGGAGGGCTGTTCACAAGACTGGACTACTGGCAGAAGTTCATAGACTAATTATAGTTAAAAGTGTTGTCATTGGACCTTCCTCATGTCCACTCTGAATGTGCCAAATACAGAATTGAGGTAAATCTTAGTTTAGGTATCTTCTAATTCTGACATAGCATCTTTGTATGTAGTCTAAAAGAACATAAATAAACAACGTGTTCATACTTTCTTGAAGGATGGGTACAGAGTGAAAATGCAATGACTGAAATAAATAATTCATCTATTCATATGCAGATATTATCATATGTCAATAAGTATGCAGAATTTCCAGTGACCTCTCCACACAGACAAAATCAGGCTCCATAAATTCATCAAAGGTGAGTATTATATGTAAAGTCTCAGGAAGACAATGTAGTATAGCTATTTAAGGAAATACAACAAGCTTCAAAGACACACAAGAAAACAATTCAATATTTTACACCAGAGTATTTCAAGCTGGCTAATAGCAGACTTTTAGTATAAATGTGACAAGACTTTGGAGAAAGGAAAGACCTAAATGACAAAACCTGCCAATGAAGAATACTGCTTCTAATAAAGCAATTCTTCAGAAATGTAAGCAGGCATTCTTTAAAAATGTAGGTAAAGTCATTCTCAGACAAACCAAAACTGAAACAATTTTTCACATTATATCTATTGTCAAGAAGTAATTAAAAAGAAATATACTCAAACTAGTAATAAGATACCATTGATAAACCTGGGGTGGTGACTTAGGTCTATTATCCAAGCCATTCAGGTGTAGGCAGGAAGATTTGGAGCACAAAGTTATTCTCAGATCCAGAAACTAACCAGGGCTACATGGGACTCTCACTTAGCCTCTCACACTGATGAGCCCTCCTATTGGTTGTCCAATGCAGAATGATCAGTCCTGAAAAAAATATACACTCAGAGAACAAAATAAACTTAGCATGTTGTACTTATATATTTATATATCTGTGTACACATATATATGTAATATATATTTATATATCTGTGTACACATATATATGTAATAATAATGATGATGATGATGATGAAGCCATCAGCTTAAGGGTAAGGGCTCAAGGGAAGTTACCTGAGGGGGCTTGGAGGAGAAAAAGAAAGAAAGAAAGAAAGAAAGAAAGAAGAAAGAGAGGGAGAAATAAAGATGCTGTCATTCTATTCTAATTAAAATATATTTTAAAAATAAAACAAAAATAAATGTATATAAAAAGTTCAGAATGTTTTCATATTATAATGAGAATAAATAATCCATTTATTTTTATAATATGAAGCTTTGGCAACAAAATAATAAAAATGTATTAAGAATTAAGTTATATAAAACATAGACTTTAACAAAAAATTTAAATGTGAGAATAATTGGAGGTGGAAATTAAAATTTGTGCTTTTATTCATTTTATTATTTCTTTATTCATGATAAATTTAAGTTGTTTAAATTTAAAGTATATCTGAAAATAAAATGTTTATTGAAAAACATTGGCAGTTTGAATCTTCTAAAATATACTTTAAATACAATGAATTTCCCCAATATTTTTTGTTCCATTTAATTATTTACTACATGAATTCTATGTTAACTATCAAAATCACAGTATGAAACATTTCCAGAAAACTTAAACAAAATATGAATAATTAACTTATAATTATGTTGAAATGGTTTCAAATCAAAATTTCTATAAAATTCTGAAGAACAGAAACAGCAAAAATGCAGAGTATGAAACACTCCCAAATTTTGTCCCATACAGACATCCACCTACCAATATATAGTTTGCATACAAAGTCTTTGAGTAACTAACTTAGGAGTGGAGACTGAAGTAAGCAATATTGGGTCAGTGGGACCATGGGACTGTCTGCTGCCTGCCCAGGGAGGGGATGGGCAATTGTGGAGAAGAAAAAATGACCTGATGTCGCGGGAGGGGGAAGGGACCTTGAATAATGATACTCAGGGATAGAAAGTGTGACTTCTCTGTTCATAATAATAATAATTAAAAAAATTTAAAAAAAGTTTTCTGCAATATCCATGTCATTTAATGACCATAACTCCAACTCCTATCCACTTGTAATGTTGTGCACAATCAAGTAAAAACTAAATTTGAGCTTTGGGGAACAAGAAAGAGGAGCATGGGATGAATCCAATGATCCATCTTTGACTGAGGAATAATTTCTGTAGACAGACTGTATTGGAAGGTCCTAAGTAGTTATAGGTAAACCTGTTCAACCAAGGAGTTAACATACAGATGCTCAAAGAAGGTATATTTTCAGAAAATATTTAAGTGATTTCCAAAATCTCTGGGAAATATTTTTGATGAAAAAATATTAGTATGAAGCTATTGTGTCTGATGAAAAAGGTAATGTGTTTTATAATTTCCAGATTGTGACAAAAAAACACCCAACATATCTGAGAAAGAGGGAAGGGGAGCAATTACATAAACAAATTTCATAGTTCTAGACCCTACTTCCCTATGTGTGTGTGTAATAATAAAAATTTTAAAATATTATTATTATTGTATCTCGATTGTAGTTTATCCCTCCTCTCCTCGTAGTCTCTCCCTGTCACCTCCCCTGTGGCTTCCCATTCATTCCTTCATTTCTATTCAGAAAAGGGTAGTTCTCCCATGGATATCAACTAAACACATCAAACCAAGTTGTAGTAATACAAGACACTCCCCTCAAATTAAGGAAGGGCAAAGAAACCCAGTATAAGAAATGGTGTCTCAAAAGCCCGCAAAATAATCAGAGGTAGCTCCTGCTTCCACTGATAGGAGTCTTAGAAGATGACCAAGCTACACACCTGCAATATAGAGGCAGAGTGCCTGTGTCAGTCCCATGCATGGCTTCCTTGTTTTCAGTTAAGTCTCTGTGAACCCCTATACGCCCAGGTTAGTTGATTTTTGAAGGTTTTATTGTGGTGTCTTGGACCTCTTTGGCTCCTAAAATCAATTCATTCTCTAAGGTATGCCTAATGTTTGTCTGTGGGTCTCTGCATTTTATTCCATCACTTGCTGGATGAAATTGTTGACAATTAGGATAGGAACTAATCTGTGAGTACAGCAGAATATTATTAAGCATGTTTTTTGACACTCATATTTCGTTCAATTCTAGATCACTGGACTATCCAGTTTCTGGGTCCTGACCCTCCAAGCAGTGTCATTGTTGGTCTCCCTTTCAGGGCCTGGACCTCAGTTAGAACAGCCATTGCTTGAACACTTCCACAATTTCTCTGCCACCTTTACACTAGCACAACTTGAACGCTATACAAATCTTAGTTCAAAGCTTTTCATGTTGGTTTGATGTCTCAGTCTCTCCACTGGAAGTTTTGCTTGGTTAGAGGAGATGGCTATTTCAAGCCCCTTATCCCCTATTGCTAAGAGTCTTATCTAGGATCACCCACATAGATTCCTGGAAGTTTCCATTGCTCTAGGTTTCTACTTCACCACTCAGATGACCCCCAGTTCTAGTTGTGTCTACCAGTTCTTTCTCCCTCCAACCCCAACAACTGCTTCCTCTGATACTTGTCCTTATCCACCCACAATCCACTTGCAAAATTTATTCTGTTTCCTTTTTCCTAGATGATCCACAGATTCCCCCTGGATATGTATATGTTACAATAATTAATTTAATTTAAAATGCATCCTAAGGATGCTCAATGTACAAGAAGAAATAAATACACAAGTAAATTAAATGATGGGAAGGATGAAATTGAAAATGAGACCATCAACAAATAAAATTGAGAAGTGAATAAGGCCATTATGAAATATTGTCAAGTGGAATGACATTTTAGGAATCTCACAAGGAAAACAAGAGGATCTTTATGAGGAAATCATGGCCTGGTTTACATCATATTGGAGTTTAGGGGTGAGACATAAACCTTTAGATAGACAAATTAAAGATCATTGCCATTCTGGATCATGTGTTTAAAAGTTAATTAAATTAAAAGCCAAATTCAAGAAACTTAAAGAACTACAATTTATCCATTGATAATATAGTATTATAATCAAACTGAAATGTGTGAGAATTAATCAGAGTATCATGAGATCACCATATGGCAAGCAACTCAATACAAGCAAAGTTGTTGTGAAATTTTAAGTAAACTTCTAAACAGATACCATACACTATAACAGAACATATTAAAAATTCTTTGAAAGAAAAATAATAAAGACGCCCTGTAGAACACTGGACTTAAAAAATGAAGGTGAAATTAAGACGTTGACAAAAACACCAGATAAAAACTAAAATTTATATAAAAGATTTCTACTTCTTTCTTTTCTATACCTTTTTGCATATAACTTTTTACAGGGCGTTATTATGCTAGACTAGCCTCAAACTACAGAGATCCACAAGTTTCTGCTGGTGTTAAGGCGTATGTCACACTTGCTTATATTTTTATTTTTAATATCTACATTTTACATTTAATTATTTTTATATATTTGGTATCTATGTTTTGCTTCATATGTTATCTGCAGTTAATTTTGTTGTCTTTCTCTTAAAGTAATTATACTTCAGGTTCCTAATATATTCAAATTGAGAGGTCATGTTCCATGGTAATGTCAGTCATCATGCCTGCTATTAAAAAAAAAGTTAAGAGAAGTAATTCTTAAACAAATAGAGTGAATTTAAAGGGGGGAAAAGGTAGAATATTTGGAAGCTCAGAAGCGTTGTAGGTCAATCTCAGTTCTCACTAAATAAAGTATTTCCTCTGACCAGTAGTATTTCACCTTATATCAGTTATGAAGAAGTATCATTTTGTGGAGAAAATTTCTTTAGGTTATATATATATAGTCCACTGGGCCTTTTAGGCTTAGAGTACGAAGGTATACAAAAAATCTGTCAGTATCTGGTAGGCCTGCATTTATTATTTTAAACAATTTTTTAAAGGCTTTATATGTATAAAAGTTTTGTTCTATACTTATTTTCTACACTGGTAATCTGTTATCTTTTCATGTATTTTCGTGTTTGAGAGCCTGTTTGTTTGTTTTAAAGCAATGATAGAAGTAAACCTTAATATTTTCTTTCTATTGTTTTTATTTATGTTTATAGAATGCAAATGCCTGCTACAGAACATATGCTAAAAACACATACAGTATGTTTGAAAGCCAAACAACAATAACAGCAAAAAAAAAAGAAAAGAAAAAATGACTCTAGTAGATGTGCTTATTTTATTGTAGCTAATGCTTATTGAACTCACTGCTACATTTTCTTCATCAGTGTTGATTTGTGTAGTAAGATGTGTGAATAATAACCTAACTTAGTCAAACCTTTGCATATTTCTCTTTTCTCCAGTGTAGGCAGGGACTGAAACTTCATTGTGAATAATAGAATGTGCCAGTGGTCAGAAATACCAGTTGGCAATACCAGTTCCTCATCCATTTGCACATGAATTCTATCAACATCTTGAAAGTCAATTCTTCCCTAGCACTAAACATCTCATACAAATTCTAGAATCCCTCTGGCCAATATCTTCATTATAATCTGGGCAGAGGACCCTGTAAAACTACCCAAATGCTTTGTCTATAAAGACTGTAAAATAATGGATATTGTTTTAAATCATCATATTTGTGATAATTTTTAATAGTATAGAAAAAATAATACACAAGTATTCTAAGTCATTTCTACCATTTTACAGGGAATAGTATACTTGTGGAGGGGAAGATAAGGTGTAATTTCACCTCTTTGAAATATGAAGTTAGCATCATTAAGAGAGTAGAATTGTTAAAGTTAAATAAGTGTTATCAGCCATAAAACCTCTAGAATCCCAAAACACATTTCAGAGCTTCTTTATAAGACATCTGAATAGCTATGGTCTATTACAGATTTTTAAATGTTATCAACATTTCTTATGATTTACTTTTCTATATAATGCCACACAAAATGGATTAGCTTCAATATTATTCATATTAATGTTCAAAGAATGTTCATTCTTTTAAAAGGAAATTTCCCCAAATGTTATATATTCATGATATGTGGCAAATCTAGATTTTCACTGAAATTTACTGTCTGTAAAATGAAACTAATTATATGCTCATATATCAGTAAGATATCATCCTGATAGAATCCAGTTATATTTTATCATGACTGATTACTTTGGTATGGTAGACATTTTTCTCATAAGTTTCTGTTTTTCAAGATCTTTTTTTTTTCACTGCTATTTTAGGTTTAAAACTAAATATACAAGATATGGAGATAGGTCATTTTATGAAAATTAATTATGGCATATGTGGATATATATTACATATTTAATAAATCCTGAATATTGGGGAGAGAGCACACAGTCAAATCCTAGGCAGACAGCTCAAGAAATTCTTAAACCTTGAATACAAAGATAAATAGCTGAGTCACACACACACACACACACACACACACACACACACACACACACACCTTTTATCCCAACACAGGGAAAGCTGGGGAGTGGTGACTAACACCCTTTATCCCACAACTCCAGAGACACAACTTCTTTTTTTATGAGTTTAAGGCTGCACACCTTTAATCTTAACTTAGATAAGATAATGCATATAAGGGCTTATAAAAACTTAGAGAGAACAGAAGCAACTGGGCAAAGCAACCAGCAGAAGCCACCAGGAGTGAGGCTGGGGAAGTTGCAAGACAGCTGGGTGACAATTGACTGTGGTGCTTCCTCTCTCTGATATTTCGGCCTTCTCCTGATATTTGACTCTGAGTCTCATTCATGATACTACAGGAATAAAGTTAACTTTGCTAGAGAGTCATTATTTTACAGGGAAATATGTGTGTTGATAGATTTTGCCTATCAATGTCCGACGACCACAGCACAGAACTGTATCACTTAGAACATAGCAAGATTTGCAGAGTTAATCTCTTTCCTGCTACTCACATTCTAAAGTTACATCTTGTTCTTACCAATTATATATCATTTTCTGTCATCTTGCTATTTAATTAACTCCTTTTAAATACTAGTATGATAAACTTTAAGGCCCTGTAAAAACATAGTTATTTTTAACTTTTAAGCATTCAAGTGTTCTGAATTTTGATCCTTCAGCATTAAGTGCTCCATGATACCAAAATAATTGTAGATTTTATTTAAGTCTTAGAAGCTGAGTTGTTTTAATTTTCCTTTTTTATAATATAGTACTAAATAAATTTTCTCTGGCTTTCAAGAAAATTATGAAAATAAGTAAAACCTTAAAAAGATCAAAGAAGCAAATATAATTTCTTTGTTGTCAAATATTTTGTTTTGCAATTTATATGTAAATATATTACATGTAATTATATGTAAATAAATCATAATTTATTTTGTAAATGAAATATAAGATTACAGATAAGTGTGGATAAGAATGAAGGGATAAAGAGTCTTAAAAAAAAAAAAAAACTTCTGGGGTCCAGCTCCAAATAGGTTTTCTCTCAGAGCCTCAGAAAGATGCACTTTTTCACCAGCAGGGGAAAATCCTATTGTAATCTCTTCTCAGGAGTGAAACTTAGATCAATTCCTTTACAATATCTCTTTATTGGTATAGCAATCTCATAACACAACAGGATGGTGATGGCATGGCAAGATGATGATGACACAGCATGCAATGCGACAATCAAGGTATATGTCTTATATACCCCAACCATGCCAGTTTCCTGACAAGGCCATAGAAACTGGGGTTGCTAGGTGACTGAGTAAACAATGAAAGTGACCTTGCAGCTCTCTGACCTTCTGATGCACTTTCCCTAGAGATTTGTGAAGGCTTAGTTTGCCTTCCTAAATTTTCAAGATAGTATCTTGTGTTAATTAATCCAGGTGTAGGGAGGCCCTAGAAAGCTTTTTTGGGTTAATTGGCTCTGGATAGTTCTCTTATCAGTAGGAGAGGTGACTTTATGAAAGTGAGTGAATTATCTTGTCTGTGGCAGACCTTGGATGCCAGAAAGAAGTTTCAAATGAGTTACTACTGTTTTTACTAGCAAGGGTAACCATAGGGAATGCAGACAATGAGTCTACTCTGGGGAGGGGGAACAGAGGTCTGGAAGATTTTGTCTGTGTAACTGTTTACTCATCCATATAAGGGGATACAAATCCATAAATTCCAAGGAAATAACAATTAGAGGGGACTCCCTTCACACACAGAAATCCTGTCTAGAAGGTGGTCAGCACTTGCAACAGCAATTAGCACCAAGACTCCTTGAGATCTTGGCATTTCTCCATCAGAGGTCATAGGGCACTTGGCCCTGTGGTGCCAACATTCTATTTTGTATTTGTGGCTCCCAGCAAAGTATATTATGCAATGGAACCATACAAAAGTATTTCATAGAAGAGGAACTAATGTAGAAGGATTATTGTTGAGGTTTAGATGATCTTCAGTTCTTTATTTAGCACAAAGCATGACTCAAATGTGGTGGCCCAGACTGTGGAACAAGATATAAAGCCTAGGAGAAATGTGTTTCAGAAGAAAACAAGACACAAAGGCAGGTAAGTCAAGAAGAAAGAACGCAGGTAGAAGGGACAAAGATACTGTTTGATCAAGCCTTGCTTGCAGTATTATCTCTAATGACATATAAACAGCAATTGGGAAAATAGAAATTGTTCATCTTGAAGTGAACCCAGACTTTATGTTTACATATTGTTACCCTTCCTTCCATGTTTCTGTGATGTCCAAGTCTGAGATGTTTTAGGGCTGAACCTGAACAGGCCTTGTGCATGTCACAGTTCTGTGAGTTTATATGTGTATCACTCCTGTTGTGCCTAGAAGACATAATTTTCCTGAAGTCATCCACCACATCTAACTCAAATATTTTCACCATTCATTCCATATAAATCACTGAGCCTGGAGAGGATGGGTTGATAAAGATATCCCAAATAGCACTTATAGTTCTAAAGTTTCTAACATTTTGTACATTGTTCAGTTCTGTATCTCTTAGATAATTACTATAATTATTTGCTACTGTAAATCAATTTTCCATGGTCATATGAATGCTATGTTACTTTATTTGAATAATAGTAACAATTTGGTAAGTTTTCCTGTAGTCCCATGACCTATTTAGGAACATGTTCTTGAACACTTCAGAAGCATCAGGTATTCTGAAGTGGAACTTAAACTGAATAAAAATGTTGGTTACTCTTATAAGATTTCTTTCATCATTATAAGAGATGACCTTGACATAATTCCACAGTAATGTAAACATTTTATTTTTGACAAAAAAGCCCCATACATGCACTGGATTAAAGAGAGCATATTTAACAAATGGTGCTGGTCAAATTGGTCAAATTGCATGGCCTCATGTAGAAAAATTAAAAAAAATAGATTCATTTGTCTCATCCATCACAAAACTCAGTTCCAAATGGACCAAAGCCCTCAGCATAAGACTAGATACCCTGAATATGATAGAAGAGAAAATTGGAAATAGGCTAATAGCACAGGCATTAAGACAATAAACAGGATCTCATGTAACATGAAAGCTTTTGTACAGCAAAAGACTCTGATTCAAGCAAAGTAGAATCCTACAGAATAAAAAAAAATCTTTACCAATTTTACATCTGATAAAGAATTAATATCTAGAATAAATAATATGCTAAAAGTAAAATAATTAATATCCAGAAAACAAATAATCCAATAAAAATGTAGTATAAAACTAAACAGAAAATCCTTAAAGGATAAAACACAAATGGCTGAGGAAAACACTGCAAAATTGTTGAACATTTTACCTTAAAGTAAGATTTCTTGTTACATTAGTCAGTCATAATGAATACATGCAAAAAAATAAAGGATAGCTTATGCCAAAAAATGCATAGTAAATTAAAGATACCATTGTCAACTATTGGTAATCAAGCTGGCTGGCCTCATGTAGAACAGTATGAATACAGAGAAAGAGAAACACAAGTTCATTGCTAATGTGAATGCAAAATGGTATAACCACTGTGCAAATCAGTTTGGTAGTTCTTCAAAAGTCTAAAATTGGTCTACCACAAGATGCAACTGTACCATATTGGTTTAAGTACTCGACTCTACATCTTACTACAGAGATACTTGCTCATCCATATTGTTTATCTATTGATTTTAGCCAGAAACTGAAAACAGTCTAAATGAACTGATGGATCATAAAAAATAGAGCGCATTTGCATGATTTACTGTTTTACTGCTAAGAAAAGAGGAAAATTCATAGCACTACATGCCTATATGAAAAACCCAGAGAAGTCCCACACTAGAGAACTAACAGCTCAGCTGAAAGCCTTAGAACAATTAGAAGCAAACTCACCTAGAAGGAGTAGACGGGAGGAAATAATCAAACTTAGAGCTGAAATCAATACAATTGAAACAAAAAGAACAATACAAAGAATCAATGAATCTAAGAGTTGGTTCTTTGAGAAAGTCAACAAGATAGATAAGCCCTTATCCAAACTAATCAAAAAGCAGAGAGAGAGTGTCCAAATCAACAAAATCAGAAATGAAGGGGGGTCATAACAACAGACTCCCAGGTAATCCAGAGAATTATCAGATCATACTTTGAAAATCTGTATTCCACAAAAATGGAAAACCTATAAAAAATGGACAGCTTTCTGGACAGGTACCATTTACCAAAATTAAATGAAGATTAGATTAATTACCTAAAGAGGGGTATAACCCTTAAGGAAATTGAAGCTGTCATTAAAAGCCTCCCCAAGGGGGGATCGGGAGTTGTGGAGAAGAGAGAATGACCTGATGTGGTGGGAGGGGGACGTGGCCTTGAATAAGGATATACAATGATAGAAAGTGTGACTTCATTGTTCATAATAATAATAAAAAAGCCTCCCCAAAAATAAAAGCGCTGGTCCAGATGGTTTAAGTGCAGACTTCTACCAGATGCTCAAAGAAGAATTATTACCATTACTCCTCAAACAATTTCATACAGTAGAAACTGAAGGAATATTGTCAAATTCCTTTTATGATGCCACAATTACCCTAATTCTTAAGCCATTCAAACTTTTGGGAGAATGTACAGTAGAAAAACTGCTCAATTTTTCTTGAGTTATAAGATATAATTTTAAGAACACAAGGGCACTTTTGTTACACTTAATTAAAAATATATTATACTTTATGAAACACAGAGTTTCATTGTATACTGGTTTAGTTTTTATTATGCTTGCTACAATTTTCCACAGAATTACTTTTTTTAAAACAACATGTATTTGTTAGTTAACAGTTCATGCACGGTGACAAAATTTCAAAATTTTTTTTTGATTGTTTGTTTTAGGCCTAAAGTAGCTTCTCTTCTAGAAACTCTAGGGAAAAAAACTGTCTCTTTATATCCTTCTTCACAAGGTTTTCCTTGCCATATATATCCTTCCTTCACACACACACACATCTAACAGTTTAACACTTATGGATCCTTTATTGCCTAAGAATTTTTCTGTTTATTTATTTATTTATTATTATAGAATAAGTCATTTTTATCCATATATCCCCTTCTTCCAATTCTCTTCCCCCTCCCAACCCCTCCCAGTGAGCCTTCAGCCTCCCTCCTCCCCATCCCTCATCCCTTTCCCAGAAAGGGCAAGAGGTCCCAAGGTGGATCAGCTCAGCATTCACTCCAGGCAGGTCCGATTTCCTCATCCTAATATCAAGAGTGGGTTAGGTGATCCTCTGGGGGGAATGGGCTGCAATGTGTGTCTCCTTCTATGTGAGTGCATGAGAATTTATTGTCTCCTTCCTACACTTTTTAGCAAGCCAATTACAGATAACCTGTTGTAATATTTCCACTTAAGAATTCATTGTTCTTCTATTTTCTTTTATTGAAAAAAAAGGCCCATCCAGAGCAGAGTCAAAGAAGGCCCTAGACCTTGCCTGACTGGACCCCATCTCCAGGGCAAATTGTATCACCAGACAAGGACCAAGATCTTTGATACTCCGTCCCTTGGAAACCCAGTCATCTGTACAGAGCAGAGTCCAAGACTAAATAGACCCCTTGCTCAGAGCAGACAGGAGAAGAACAAGCCCTCTAGCCATAACTGTCTAAGAGCTGACTAATCATGAACCACTGAAGCCATGGGGAGATGCCAGTGCAAGAATACATACAGCAATATAAAGAACAATAAGGCAACACCAGAAGAAACTGGTGGATCTAAAACTACAAGACCTAAACAGAGCAATGAAGAGGAAATAGAAGGAAACAAAAGCAAAAACACCTTTATATAGATCATTTAAGCCTTCAAAGAGGATATAAAAAAATTCCATTAACAATCAATAAGTGGGATCTCCTGGAGCTGATAAGCTTCTGTAAAGCCAAGGACACTATCAATAGGACAAAACAACAGCATACAGAATGGGAAAAAGATTTTCACCAACCCTACAAGTGATAAAGGACTGATCTCTAAGATATATAAAGAACACAAGAATTTAGAGCCCAAAACCTTGAATAACCCAATCAAAAAATGGGGTTCAGATCTAAAAAGGGAATTCTCAGCAGAAGAATTATGAATGGCTGAAAGGCACCTGAAAAAGTACACATCATCTTTAGCCATCAGAAAAATGCAAATCAAAACAACTTTTAGATACCACCTGACACCTGTTAGATTGGCTAAGGTAAAAGACACAGATGACAACCTATGTTAGAGAGGGTGTGGAGCAAGGGGAACACTCCTCCATCGTTGGTGGGAGTGTAAGCTTGTTCAGCCACTTTGGAATGGAGTATGGCAGTTTCTCAGAAAATTGAAAATCAATCTCCCCAAGGACCCATCAATACCACTTCTAGGTGTATACCCTAAAGATGCACAGTCACACTCCAAAGGCATTAGCTCAACTATGTTCATAGCAGCATTATTTGATAGCAAGAACCTGGAAACAACCTAGATGCCCCTCAATTGAAGAATGGATTAACAAACTGTGGTACATCTACACAATGGAGTACTACTCAGCATTAAAAAAATGATATCCTAAAATTTGCAGGCAAATGGATGGATTTGGAGAATGTCCTAGTGAGCAAGGTATCACAAGCCCAGGAAGAGAAGCAGGGGATGTACTCACTCATTAGTGGACTCTAAACCAACCAACCAACCAACCAACCAACAAACAAGAAAAAAGCAAAGCATGCCCAACCTGCAAACCACAACCATTGAACAGCTTGCAATCAGAAAAACCTTGGAGTGACCCCTTGGATTCCACTCCCCCTAGAGGAACACCTGACTCAGTCATGAGGCTGGGGGGAGAAAACTGGTCTGCCAGGAGTGGAGGCTGAACTAAGCTATATTGGGAAAGTGGGACCGTGGGACTGCCTACTGCCTGCCCAGGGGTGGGATGGAGAACTGTAGAGAAGAGAGAATGACCTGATGTGGTGGGAGCGGAAAGGGACCTTGAATAAGGTATACAAGGATAGAAAGTGTGACTTCTTTGTTCATAATAATAAAAGAAAAGAAAAGAAAAGAAAAGAAATAGAAGAAAATACAAACAAAAAATTGGAAGAGATGAATAAATCCTGGGGAAAAAAAAGAAAAGGAAAACCACAAAAAGAAAGAAATATTCCATGAACTAAAAACTGAAATAGAAGCAATAAAAAGGCACAAAATGAGGCAAAGGTGGAAATAGAAATCCTGAAGAAAAGAACTGGAACTACAGACACAAGCATAACCAAAAAAATCGAACAGATGGAAGACAGAATCTCTGAAGTGGAAGACTCAGTAGTCGAAATAGATACATCAGTCAATGAAAACACTAAAACCAAAAAAAGCCATAACACAAAACATTCAGGAAATTTGTTACACCATGAAAAGGCCCAACCTGAGAATAACAGGAATAGAAGAAAGAGAAGGATACCAGCTCAAAGGCACAGATAATGTATTCAATATAAAGAGAAGAAAACTTTCCCATCTTAAAGAAGGAGATGCCTGTAAAGATACAAGAAGCTTACAGAACACCAAATAGATTTGACCCCGCAAAAAAGTCTGCTCACCACATAATGATGAAGCTGCAAACAATACAGAATAAAGAAAAAATTTTAACAGCTTAAAAAGAGAAAAACCAACATACATATAAATGCAGACCCATCAAATAACACCTGACTATTCAATGGAAACAATGAAAGCAAGAAGGTCTTGGCCAGAAGTTATAGAGACACCATAAAAGCAAGGCTGCCAACCTAGACTACTGTACCAGCAAAACTATCAATCACCATAGATGGAGTAAACAAGATATTTCATGACAAAGTCAGATTTAAACAATACCTATCTGCAAATCTGGCCCTTCAGAAAGCATTATAAGGAATACTCCAACCTAAGGATCCCAAATACACCCATGAAACCATAAACAATCAATAACCCCACAGAAGAAGAGCCCAGATAAGGAAATGCATATACCCCACCACCAAAAATAAGAGGAAATGTTGTAGTAAGCTTTTGCGCCCCACGGCTTTTGTCTCCCTATCTTTTATATTGTTTGGCCCATATCTTAAGCACATTATTAGCTAGCTCTTTCATCTTAATTTAACTCATTTTTATTAATTTGCCCACCACGTGGCTTAGCCCGTGGCTGGCCGGTACCTCTTACATGTCTGTTTCTCTTGGGGGTCAGATAGAGACTCACTAACTCCACTCTTTCTCATCTGCCTGCCCTCTAATTTTTTATTTACTTTTATGGTGTTGTATTTAGTCCAAATCAGTTATTTTATTTACAGCATATAAAACATTTTACCACAAGGAAATATCAATCAGTGTGCACTAATATCCCTTAATATCAATGGACTCAATTCACCTATAAAAATACACACACTAACATAATGGATACAAAAACAGAAGCCTTCCTTCTGCTGTGTACAAGAAACACACCTCAAACACAAAGACAGACACAGGCTCAGAGTAAAGGGTTGGGAAAAGATTTTCCAAGCAAATGGCCCTAAGAAATAAGGTGGTATTATCATCCTAATATTGAACAAAATAGACTTCCAACTAAAATCAATTAAAAGAGACCAGGATGGACGTTACTTATTCATCTCAGGAAAAATTGGTCAAGATGAGATTTCAATCCTGAATATTTATGCCCCTAATATAAGGGTACCTATCAATGTAAGAGAAACAATGCTAAGGTTCAAACTCCACATCAACTCATACCCTAATAGAGGCAGACCTCAATACCCCACTTTCACCCTTGGATAGATCAACCAGAAAGACTAACAGAAATAAGGAGACTAACAGAGGTTATGATGCAAAGAAATTTAATAGATATTTACAAAACCTTCCATGCAAACACAAAGGAATATACTTATTTCTCAGCACCACATGGAACCATCTCTCAAATTGACCACCTAATTGGTCATAAAGCAAATATGAATAGATACCAAAAAGTGAAAATAGTCCCTTGTGTCATATCAGACCATGATGCACTAAAGTCACAGTTCATCAACATCAAAAATCACAGAAAGCCTACCATCTCATGGAAACTAAACATCACTCACCTGAACAACCTCTGGGTCAAAGAAGAAATTAAGAAAGAAATCAAAGACTTCCTAGAATTTAATGAAAATGTATCCACAATGTGATATACAATGAAGGCACACTTGAGAGCAAAATTCATAGCACTAGATGACTGTATGAAAAACATAGAGCAATCCCACACTAGAGAACTAATAGCTCAGCTGAAAGCCTTAGAACAATTAGAAGCAAACTCACTGAGAAGGATTAGACAGCAGGAAATAATCTAACTTAGAGCTGAAATCAATACAATTGAAACAAAAAGAACGTTACAAAGAATCAATGAATCAAACAGTTGGTTCTTTGAAAAAGTCAGTAAGATAGATAAACCCTTATCCAAACTAAACAAAAAGCAGAGAGTATCCAAATCAACAAAATCAGAAATTAAAACAGGGACATAACAGTATACAGACCCCCTGAAATCCAGAGAATTATCAGGTCATACTTTGAAAATCTGTTCTCCACAAAATGGAAAACATAAGGAAATGGACAGATTTCTGTACAGGTACAATTTACCAAAATTAAATGAAGATCAGATTAAATACCTAAACAGACACATAACCCTAAAGGAAATTGAAGCTGTCATTAAAAGCCTCCCTAGTAAATCAGTCTCCCCAAGGACCCAGCAATACCACTACTGGTCATATCCCCTAAATAAGCACAGTTGCACTATAAAGGCATTAGCTCAACTATGTTCATAGCAGCAATATTCATAATAGCAAGAACCTGGAAACTACCTAGATGCCCCTCAACTGAAGAATGGATTAACAAACTGGTACATCTACACAATGGAATACTACTCAGCAGTAAGAAAAAATGATATCCTAAAATTTGCAGGCAAATGAATGAATTTGGGGAATATCCTCCTGAGGGAGGTATCTCATCCCAGAAAGATAAGCAGGGGATGTACTCACTCATTAGTGAACTTTAAAGAACAACAAAAACAAAACAAAACAAAACAAAACAAAGAAACACAAAAAACAAAAAACAAAACAAAACAAAAAAACAAAAAGCACAGCATGTCCAAGCTGCAAACCACAACCACTGAACAGCTTGGGATCTGAGTCACCTTGGACTGACACCTTGAATCCAACTTCCCCTAGAGGAGGATATATAGGGATAGAAAATGTGACTTTATTCATAATAAAAAAGAAATAAAGAATATTATTTCCTTAATAGTTATGCCATTTGTTTACACAAATTTTTCTTAAGAAGTCACCTAAAATGTCAAGTTATATGATTATACATTTAAAAAACTTGCTAGGATTTTAAAAAATATTTTAACTAAAATGTTTATATTACAAAATGTAGGGTTCATTGTTGTGTAGTTAGGTGAGTGTATTTAATGGTGTTATATTTTACATAGAACTACAAAACAATAAAGTTTTAAAGTATGCAAAAAAGCCTCCCAAGAAACAAAAGCCCATGTCCAAATGGTTTCAGTGCAGAGTTCTACCAAACATTCAAAGATGAGCTATTACCAATAATCCTCAAAATATTTCAAACAGCAAAAACTGAAGGAATATTGCCAAACTCTTTCCATGAGGCCACAATTACCCTAAGACCCAAGGCACTAAAAATGCAACAAAGAAGGAGTATTACAGACCAATTTCCCTCATGAATATTGATGCTAAAATACTCAACAAAATTCTGGCAAACTGTATACAACAACATATAAAAAATATCATCCACCATGGTAATGTTCAGAGTACTTTCCTTACTGGAAGAATGTGAACACTAGTCTGTAGGGGTGAATGGTTTGAGTAGGCACCAGTTTAATCTCTCTATGTTCAATGAATTGTTTAAGTTTTGTGTTTAGCAATAGGGCCTTTACTCTCCATGGAGCGCAACCAATAGCCTTTAGCAGTATCCTGAGTTTGTTGAAGTTCCTCTCCTAGCCTTTTGGCAAGCAATTCAATTACATGTAACTTATTCCTAGCAATGGAAACATTTAGTAAGAAGAGATGTCTAGTTGGGGCACTGTCTCTCCTATTATTTTGCAGTTTCATGCATGTATATATTTTAGGAAGCTTCTACTGTGTTAACTTTCCATAGAATCATTAAAATGGCCCTTTGTTTTAGCTGTACCTTCACATATTTCCTTCATGCACTCTACTTCTTAATGTGTTATATTCTGACAATTCTCTTTTACGCTGTAAAGTAGCATGCTCTCAGGTTCAAACAATTATGGTGCTGTTCTCTTTGGGAGTCATTATTCTAGCTACCAAACATACTAAATTATAAAATGACACACTTGTATAAAAGCTTAAATTAGTTCTAAAAATATCTCCCTGACATTTTCTTGTTGAACTGAATTAAGATTAGTGTATATACCTAAGTGTAGTTAGATAGTTTCTGAAGAAAAATTTTAAATATTATACTTGTGTACTATATGTGTAAAACTTTTATTATTATTATTCAACAACAGTACAATTAAAGAATATAAAAGTAATTTAAATCAGCATTTATTGGTATCAATGTTTAAAAACTTATTATTATATATTTTAATGTACTTTTTCAAGCAGTTTATAAAATGGAAATAATAACATTCAGAAATCTTTAAAGGCACAGAAAATATTGAGCATTTTCTTCAAAATTTTGGCAATTTTCTTTATAGTTCATTATTTTATTTTGTGCATTTATTTTACTGTAACTTAACTTCTTATTAACAATAGTATGGAAAAATACATTAAAAGTAATTTTTCATTATAATTTGATTTATGTGTCTTTAAGATATAAATAAAATCAAATTTAGATGCTATAAATAAATTTAATACTTATTTTGTGTAGATGGATTTCACTTTCAACCAGTATTGCTTTTCAATTTAAACTGATGTTCCAGACTTTATTTGTTGTTGAGTAAAATATATTGAATTCCTGTATGTTTACTCACAAATAATTACACTGTACATGTTCTGAGGCCAGAGCTTTGTCAAGCTACTTAGAGTAAAGGAAAAATGAGTGTTAGTGTCACATACACTGTATGCTAGCTTTGAGACAACCATCAATTAACCAAATAATATTATATATATTACAATTTAATATAAAGCAATCAAAAATAATATAATATATATTACAATTTAATATAAAGCAATCAAAAGGTCTTAATGAATATGTTAAAATAAAAAAATTCAATAATGCTCTCAATTTTTTATGTGGATCTATGTTACATACCTGAAATACAACCTAGAATATGGTAGATGTTCAGTAGTTTAAAAAAAACCAACAGCAATTAATAATATTTGTTTTTATTGCTGCATTTTTAAGTGTTCAAGGTCTCAATTTTGACATGTATCTGGACTTTTGTGTTACATGGTGATAATATCAATGATGAATGGGGAACAAAATATACTGCAGATAGAAAAGAGGTTTACCTTGTTTTCTTTCCTAAAATGATAGATTTTTTTTTAATTTCCAAAAATGAGATTTGTATAATGAATGTAACCTTGAAGGCAAGATACATGTTTGTCTTGTTTGATATAAATTTCAATCTACTAACTTCTAGGAAAATAATAAGTTTTTAACTGTTTTCCTAAGACCTACAAAGAATTTAATAAATAATGATATAAACAATGATAAATGAAATTATACAATCCAGAGTTGACTCAAAAATAAATACATAGAAACAATTAATAGATGATTTATTAAACAAATACTGGTAAGAATTTTATTGCTATAGTAAATATAATGATCAGAAGCAAACTGGAGAGGAACGAGTTTATTTTATCTTATACTTCCAGGTACTAGTCCATTACTTAGAGAATTCATGGCAGAAACTCAAGTCAGGAACCTGGAGGTAAGAAATAAAGCAGAAGCCATTGAGGAGAGTTGCTTAATGGTTTGGTGTCCATGATTGATCAGTTTGCTTCCTTATACACCTAAACACTACATGCCCTGAAATGAGACTGCCATACAGACTTTGTTTTAGTCAATCTGACAGATATTGATTCAGTTGAGTTCCCTTTAGTACATAATGTCTAGGTCTGTGGCAAGTCGACAAAACCCAAACAGGAGTATATGTATAATTTAAGGTATATGGGTATGATTTAAGGTGTATATAATCTTGAGTCTCTGTTAACTATAGAATCCTTATATCACCACTTGTGTAAATTTTAGAAATGTAATTAACAAAATGGGCTGGTTAGCTGATGCAATGAGTAAATTACCACTTTGCAGAGAAAGCATGAGGGTCTGTGTTCTAATCCTTAGAACTCAGGTAAAGTTGAAGACTGTAGCATGTGCCTATAATTCCAGTGCTGCTACAGAGATGGAAAGTGGAGACACAACAATCTTCAAAAGCTCACAGGGCCAACTAGATTGGTATATGCTACAGAAAAAAACAAAAAAAACAAAAAAAACAAGCAAATCAAGAGATTCTATATCAAACAATGGGAGCATATAGAGATACCATGTTAATCCATATTTACTGTAGCATCATTCACAGTAGGCAAGTTAAATAATCAGCCTGGATATCTATGAACTAAGGACTCACAAAAGAAAACATCACATACAGAAATGAGTTTTATCTCTCTATAAAGAGGTATGAAATTTTGTTGCTAAAAAACATGTTGGAGATCGTCATGTTAAATAAAATCACTCAGGGTTAGAAAGACAAGTATGATATATTTATGTTAATTTTTATATGAGTTATCTATGGAAGGAATGATTGAATGCAGAAGATGGACAATAGGGTCAGTAAAGGAGGAAGAATAAAAGAGGGAGTACAAAGAGAGTTGAATGTGCTCAAAAAATACTGTGTGCATTTAAGAAAATATCAAAATCTCTTTTCTTTGTGTTATCAACATGTACTAATAAAAGAAAATGGAAAATTTTTAAGGTTATTTATATGCTGAGTTCCCTGATCCAGACTTTATACAGCCCATACATACATAAAACTACCTACTGTGTTCCCAGATATATAGTCTATGTGTCAGTTAAATGCAAAACAATTATCTGTGTAACAAATTAGAGAGAAACAGAAACCATAATACTATGATACATGTATTGACAGTATTTCTTATTTAGGAGATATTTTTAAACAGAAAGAGAGATATGGATCCTCATAGCTTTACAAGTAGCTGATAATAAATGTCAGATAAGATATTTATAGCATCCTTTCTAAGGTTCAGAGAATATTATAGAAGAAGATAAAGAAATAATGTAAGAACCAGGAAACAGGAAGAAAGACTGTGAAAAGTAATCTCCTTGGAAAAAATAGGCATTATAATCACCAGCTCATAGGATGCTTGCACTGAGTCTGCATAAGAATGGATCCATGATTTTTGCTTTTTTTTTGACACAGGGTTTCTCTGTGTAACATCTCTGGCTTCCTGGTAATCCCTTAGTAGGACAGCTTGGCCTCAGCTCAAAGAGATCCCCTTGACTCTGCCTCCTGAGTGCTGGGAATAAACATCCACCCCATCTGTTGAAGCATGTGAAGGGGACAATAGGTCATCAATGGGTCATACTATAGCTTCCATGACAAGATTTCAGATCTCTCTCTCTCCTTCCCCACTCTCTCTCTGCTTTTGATATCTCTGTTTTTATTTTTACTTTTTACATTTCATTTTGTTTTGGGGGATGTGTTTGTGGATAGAGAGAAATTCGAGGAGATAGGAAACAGAATGCATGTTGTACAATCAACAAACAATCAATAAAAGTTAAAAAAAATATACCCAGGGACATTTAGAAATGGAGGGATTTGGAGACTGGTGGGCCCTGTTTTTCACTGCTAACACACTTGCTCCTGGTTGATTCAGGGAGCAGAGTCATTGTTTTCAGTTTTAGACACAGTCACAACCCCAGCAAGCTTCATTTCCAAATCTAATGGTCACAGAGATGGCTCCAGTTAAGCTAAATCAGTCACCCTATGAATTGCAACAATCATCAGATGGCAAGATATTCTTAAAATTTTATCAATGGAATTTATATCTTGATGATAACCCCAACTTTCTAATTGGATGTAAGACCTACTGAAAAGTAGGGACACCATGCCTGGATCTCAAAACCTAGCCAACTACATGGAGTTAATGAGGCCATAGATGTTAGGGAAGAACATACTATTGCTGTTTTACTAAACCAGTATAATTCCTAACTGTATTTTAAATACTTACCTTTATACCCATAAATAAATGTAGCTCTCATTCTCTTCAAAGAAGATTCATCTCTGCAGTACAAGGTAATTGTTACAGAAACATACCACTAGTAAAAACGTAGATAGCAACAGACTATGAGGTACACAGGCTCAGCTCAGATATCTGCAGTATAATTTTACAAATAAGGCATAGGAAACATCACAGGAGAAGGGCTGAAAGATAATAAGAGCCAGAGAAACATAAAGTGTATTACAGGATTGAATCTTCTAGATATGAAAATAAAATTATGCCTATGAAATCTCAACAATATGACTGAATATATAAGACCTGATTAATGATTGCACAAACTAACATGTCAACATGTGTGGAGAAAGTTCTGTAGGTTCTCACTCCTACATGGGAAACGATAGGCAATTACAAGCTAATGGAAAAATGGGAATTAATATTTCTCAGAGAGAAGTACCCTGAAGGATTATTCCAAACCAAGTGGTTACCCCTCCAAATAATATACATTCAACCAACATCAAAAATAAATAATTAAAAAAACACTGAATGGGTCCTCCAAACAATTCGTGGATTTGGGAAAGAAAGCAAGTTGTATGTGAATGTGTGTGTGTTTGTGTGTGTTTGTGTGTACATAATTGGGGTGGTTGGTATACATGAAAGGCAAATTAAAAATAATATGAAGAAAAGTATAATCAACATGCAATGTATGAAATTGTCAAAAAACTAAAGTACAATATCAAAAGTGTGGGAACTACTAAATTATTGAATGATTATTGCTAATTATTAAATTTGTATTAAAGGGTGCTTTGGTCAGAATATTTTCCTTGGGAATATATTCCTGAAACTGACAGAAAAACAAGACCATTTAATATTGTAATTACTGCAATAACTGCTGTTTTGTAAAATACCTTCTCAGTTACAAAATGAACTCACAGCTTGTTTAAATAAATATCAACTACTAAGTTTTGTCACCAACAATGTAGTATAATACCTAGTGCCAATTATCAATTTAAAATAATCCTTCACTGGTGGTAGTAACTTATTTATTATTTTTAGGTAAGGAAAATTAATAATGGATTAGAAAACCTCATTTTCTAAAATCATAGATTTACTCTATTTAGATAAAAACGTATGTATTCTAAATAGATCTATAGTAGGGTTAAAAGATCAAAGGCATATCCTATAAAAGAGGTCCCATGGGCCAACTTGTGAAGATCTGAAACTTCAAAAGGAGAATAATAATTAAAATTATTTAGAACTTGTTTTATCTATGAAAAGCCCTGGGTGAATAATGATACTTGCAAATGTAAAAGTTAATTCAAAATGTACAAAAATTAGCTGTAAATAAAAAGAAAAAGATACCATAACAGAATATACTTAATCCAACAGCAATCTAATTGGAATTTCATATTTTTTGGAGTTGATAAGTATTTTTTTGAGCAATAAGTATCAAATTCAATGTCTTGTATATGATGAGCAAACTCATGAAAATGTATTAAAATGACATAATTATTCCTCCTGTTATCTTTCTTGTTAATAAAATCTTTGTATAATTTATAAAGTGAGCAGAGAATGTATACCTTTTTTCAGTAATAGGGTTCAAATGAATGGCATAGTAGATGATCTTAAGGTCACTATGTGCACTTTTGTTTGCTTTAAGTTAGGGAGAGTTGCAATAGTAGTATTGCAAAAATCATATAATTCTTCAGTAATAGATAATGAATAAAATCAAAAGAATGATAAGCACATGTGTCGATATACAATCATCTATCCAATGAAGATATAAAACTTAACTGCAAAATAAATAACTAAATAAAACCCAGAAATATAATCTGGCAACACAGGCATTGTATATCTATTATTTAAAAAATATCTGTCTAACCTAACTCCTTATTGTAGAGTGCTAGAAGGACTGATGAAACAACTTTTAAACTATGTAAGAATATTCCTAGATCTAACTTTGACTGCTATGTGCTCAATAAGGGGAGAGACCAAAATCAAGATTCTTTCATGGGTTTGTAAAGTTCATGTTTCTCAACAGTAGACATTGAATAATCTAAGAATACAGAGTAATCCAGTGATTTTGCCTTTGATTTAAATCTATTTTAAAGTGAAAAACAGAAATGTGACATTTTCAGAATCAGTATATTTTCCTGGTTTGATGCATTCTTTCATTGAGAATCTACTATTATTTCTGTAAATACAGAATTTTTTTGGATACAGATTTATATTTTAAATGGAGTAAGATTTTACCATTTGTGATTTAAAATAAACTGAGCTATATCTATTATAATAACTTTTATTGTCATGGTAATCACAATTATTGGATAGTAATGTTATGTATTTATCTGAAAGTTTGACATATTAAATTTTGAATTGGCTGTATACAGTCATTATTGGGTTTAGTGGGATTTTATATTACTTTTTAATTAATGATTGGAAAATTCTTAACCAAATTACACACAAAAAGGGAGGACCTACTTAAATAAAACTAGAAATTGAAGACAAACATTATAACAGATATGAACAAAATTCCCAAAAATCATAAGGACACGCATTATAAATTTGTTTCAATAACTTGAAGAATCTAAAAAGAACTGGTGAGTTTTTAGAAAGCAAAATTAAACTTAAATTTAACTTGATTTTAACACATGAATACTTTGTAACCTACTTGAAATACTAATAATATACTCCATACTAAAAATAAAAAAAATCCAGCAATAACAAAAACAAACACAAGAAAATATGAACCTACTACAGAGTTCAATTATAACTTAATAAACTAAGACAAATATGTATCATATAATTCTATAAAACTGAAAAAATAAAGCCTTTAAAAGTTATAAAGCCAGTGAAACTCTCATATTAATCACAGTATTTCTTTTTTATTTTTAAAATTTATATGTATATTTATATACATATATATTATTTGGTATTTTTACATCATGTACCCCATCAAACTCAGCTATCAGACCTCTCAGAACCATGGCCACTCTTATGATCTCCCCATTTACAAAACTGTCTATTCATGCTGCTCTTACTGGAACATAATAAAACTCCCTGTGGCCAGACCATAAAAGAAACCATGTCTTTCCTCACCACACCCCTGTCAGAGGCCATCAATGTAGATGTAAGGCATTGTGACATTTAGCTATGTTCTAGCCTTGAGTTCTTGTGTACAATGACATCTCTTTCTTTTTATTTTTTAAAAGTCTACTAATGAGTGAATATATCACCTGCTTCCTTTCTGGGATTGTGATACCTTGCTCAAGAGGATATTCTCCAAATCTATCCATTTGCCTGCAAATTTTAGGATATCATTTTTTTTCTTACTGCTGAGTACTACTCCATTGTGTAGATGTACCATAGTTTGTTAATATATTCTTCAGTTGAGGGGCATCTAGGTTGTTTCCAGGTTCTTGCTATTATGAATAATGCTGCTATGAAAATAGTTGAGATAATGCATTTGGAGTGCAAATTTGCATCTTTAAGGTATATGCCTAAGAGTGGTATTGCTGGAACCTTGGGGAGATTGATTCCTAGTTTTCTGAGAAACCGCCATACTGCATTCCAAAGTGGCTGAACACGTTTACACTCCCACCAGCAATGGAGGAGTGTTCCCCTTGCTCAGCATCTTCTCCAACATAGGCTGTCATCTGTGTTTTTAATCTTAGCCATTCTGACAGGTGTCAGGTGGTATCTCAAAGTTGTTTTGATTTTCATTTCTCTGATGGCTAAAGACGTTGCGCACATTTTCACATTCCATTCAGTCATATTTAATTCTGCTGTGAATTCCATTTTTAGTTCTTAATCTCATTTTTTAATTGGGTTATTAAGAGTTTTGGGCTCTAGTTTCTTCAGCTCTCTGTATATTTTAGAGATCAATCCTCTGTCACTTGTTGGGTTGGTAAAAATCTTTTCTCATTCTGTAGGCTGTCATTTTCACTTTTTGACTGTGTGTCCTTGGTCTTACAGAAGCTTTTCACCATCCTCAAGTTCAAATTATACTATACAGTAAAAACAGCTTGGTATTGGCTTTAAAACAGACTTGTGTATCAATGGAATTGAATTGAAGACCCAGACATTAACCCACATACCTATGAATACTTGATTTTTGACAAAGAGACCAAAAATATTCAGTGGAAAAATATAGCATCTTCAACAAATGGTGTTGGCATAACTGGATGGTAGTGTGTAGAAAAATGAAAATAGATCCAAACCTATCACCTTGCACAAAACTCAAACCCAAGTGGATCAAAGACCGCAACATAAACCCAGCTACACTGAACTTAGTAGAAAAGTGGAAAATACCCTCCATCACATTGGCACTGGTGACTACTTTTTAAATATAACACCAGTAGCACAGACAATAAGGACCACAATCAATAAGTGGGACCTCCTGAAACTGAGAAACTTCTGTATGTTACATTTTAAATAATTGTCCTGCCTATGAGTTTAATAAAAAGCTATTTGGCATAAGGCAAACAGGAAGTGTGGGTGGGGCTACTAGGCTAAGAAAACTCTGAATACAGGAAGAACAGGGATAGATGCCAGAGAGTAGCCAGAGACAGCCACCACACACAGGATGAGGAGACAGCAACAGACACAGTGGAAAGATGCTGAAATGCTGCTATGAGAAAAGGTATCGAGCTGTGTGCCTGAACATGATGGGTTGAATTCAGATGAAGGAGTTAGCAAATTTTATGCCCAATCTCTAGGCCAATCAGTGTAAAAGTAATACTAGTGTCTGTGTGATTATTTGTGGCAAAGTAGAGCAGAGAGTAGGTCAAACCCTGGGTCCAGTCCTGGAAAGTCTGGGCCAGAAACATAATACAACTGGGGAAAGACCCCAGTGTTCATGCATTTATAAAGAATACAGATATAACCTACCCCAAAGATGGTTACACAAACACAATCTGTTTTATTACACATGAGCAACCACTTCTTATACAGTAGAAACATATAAACTGTGATTGGTGAACACATTACCTTGGATTGGATAGTGGGTGCTCATACCACCAGAGACTCTATGCAGTAGAAGGCCATTAAAGACATGGAGTGTACATTCAAGGGCCAGATACCAGTCACTCATGCTACTTCAGAATTCAGAGTTCTGACTTCTGAAGTTTGGTATGCCAGGCTTCTTTTTTTATAAGCACTGTATACCAAGTAGACTGGACACAATGTCATGCATGCATTTTCTCCTACAGTTGTGATTATATGAGAAAATAATTTGATTGTGATGATGATCTATAGTTAGCTATTCAGTAATAGTGCATACTTAAGTTAATTTCTTTTAAAAATATTTAATTATTTATGAAATTCATGTTATATACCCTCCACTTATTCCACAGTGCATACTTACATCAATGGTTTCATTTGAGCAATAATATTTAAGTGTATAATTTTAAAATGATTTCATTGATTTGTAACTACTGAGTGTCAGAAATATAGTAGTAATTATTCTTCACAAATAAATTTCATTCTGGAAAATAACAATAACTGAAACATTATGTAAAGCAAATTTTATAATAAATTATTTCTAGCTATGTGTGGTGGCACACATCTTTAGTCCTAGCACTCAGGAGTGAGAGGAAAGTGTATCTCTGTGAATTTGAAACCAGCTTGGTCTACAAGTTAAGTTATAGATCATCCAGGGCTCCTTCACAGAGAAACACTGTCTCTAAAGAAAACAACAAACCAAAGCAAACCAAAACAAAAAACAAAAGAAAAAGAAATTATTACTTTAGGGGCAGCCATCACAAGAAATTATTACTTTAGGGACAGCCATCACAAACACTAAAATTCAATTAGTAATTATTAAAGAAGATTGGATTATACACAACACATTTACAAGAATGTAGAAATATAACAAAATACGTATACAACTGAATGAAAAAAGAAACATTTTAAAAGTAATATTTAACATTCATAGTACCTTGCTAAAACTAATTGTTTTTTTTCTTCATAAAACAAATGATCAGCTGAAAGGCTGTAAAGAAGAAAAAAATAATGTAAATTTTGAGTTGTCAGGGCTGCAAAGGAGTGTTGATGTAAAATCCACAAATAAAAATGACATGATTGAAACAAAACTAAAATGTAGATTTTTAGATTGATATTATTTCAAAAATAAAGCATGAAATAAGAAAATTAAAAATAAATTGTAGAACATAATAAATATTAATAATTTAAAGGTAAACTGATCACATCATTATTGAAATAAAAATTTACATATACATATATATATGGGCAACATTTTCTCTTGAAATGCATAAATAAAAATTTAAATTTAAAAGCATATAGCGAACTACTAAACATCAGGAATATTTAACAATTTTTAGAAACTGATAGAGAAAAAGTAACTGATTTACCAGGTGGAAGGATATATGCAGTCTTCAGCCTTTTACTTACATTCAAATGACAATTATATAAAGCATTCCCATTGTGAGGGAAGAGGTTTTCATCAAATTTTATCCAGAAAATTGTTATTTAAAAACAGGATATATTCCAAGGTAACAAACACATAATAAATACAGTTTTGTTTTACATTTTAAAACTCAAGTTCACTAATTAAACTGGGGGAGTCTATTCATTGTATTGAGCAGTATGTAGATGGAATACATCTTGTATTAACAAAAATAGATCAAGTTAACTAAAAAAAATTCTATTTATTTTAAAGAAGATTGGGAGCATGTACAAGTTATAAAATTAATGACAGTAAAATTATTGTGAGTAAATGTTGAGGATGATTAAAGATAAGTCAGAATAAATAAGTTTAGTGGAGTATCTTGACACATATTTGTCATCCAGTAACTCATGTAACAGAGACAGAAGATTTGTCACAAATTCATAGCCAAACTGAGCTACAAAAGAAATCTCAAAACAAAAACAAAAGTAGAGATTAAATTAAGTAGTTGTAAGGAAATTTTCTCAGAAACATTTCAGAAGATATCATATAGATTTTAAACATAAGTACATATTGCAAAGAAACTTGCTACAAAATCATAGTTCTAAAGATTGATTTTATTGAAATTTGTTCATATTTATGCTTTAAAACATTTCAAGATCTGCTGTTCCATGTATGTTTTAATTTTCTTGATTACATAAATTAAAATTAATGAGGACCTGAGAGATGGCCCAGTGGTTAAAAAACAGTTTTCAATTTGTGTCCCCTTGATCTCCTTTCATTTTCTTATTGCTTTAGCTAAAACTTCAAGAACTATAATGAATAGATAAGGGGAGAGAGGACATCCTTGTCTAGTTCCTGATTTTAGTGGGATAGCTTTGAGTTTTTCTCCATTAAGTTTGATGTTGGCTGTCGGCTTCTTGTAGATCACCTTTATTATATCGAGATATTGTCCCTGTATTCCTGATCCGTCCAGAGCTTTTATCATAAAGAAGTGCTGGATTTTGTCAAAGGCTTTTTCAGCATCTAAGGATATGATCATGTGCTTTTGTTCTTTTAGTTTGTTTAAATGATGGATAACATTTACAGTTTTTGGTATGTTAAACCAACCCTGCATTTCTGGGATGAAGCGTACTTGGTTATGGTGGATGATATTTTTTATATATTGTTGTATACGTTTTGACAAAATTTTGTTGAGAATTTTCGCATCAATATTCATGAGGGAAATTGGTCTGTAATTCTCCTTCTTTCTTGTGTCTTTGAGTGGCTTGGGTATTAGGGTAATTGTAGCTCCATAGAAGGAATTTGGCAATATCACTGTTTGCAGATGATATGATTGTATGAATTTAATTCTGGTGCATGAACTGACTTTTTGGAGCCTATTTCTACAGAGGAACACTTTGTTCAGCATTGATACTGGGTGGAGAGGGGCTTGGTCCTAGCTTAACTGGATTGGAGCCCTTACCCTCTTTGAGGAATAGATGGGGGATTAGGTGTGGAAAGCTGGGGGATTACTGTGAAGAGAGGAGAGAGGGATGGTAGATGGACATGATAAAAAAATAAACAAAAATAGAAGTTAAATAAAAAGAATACTGGTAGCATTATAAGAGTACCAGTTGCCACACAGTGGTTCATAATTTTCTGTAACAATGGTTTGAAGATATCTGTTGTCATTTTCTGCCCTCACTTGTACTGTATATATAAGGTTCATGTACACATATGCATTTAAAACACTCATACATTCAAAAAGAAATAAAAATCTTTTAAAAGTAAAAACAGAAATAAATTAATAATATAAAAAAATTTAAAGAGTTCATGCAATAGGATGGCATTTGCAAAATTAACTTTTATCTTATTAGATATGAAGTTTTACAAATAAGTCTCTGTTTTTACAGGTCATGGTGTGATTAATTTTTACAAAGACTATTTAAAATTTTACATTTATAGATGTTTTGTAAGTACTATTAGAAAGAAATACTCTAACCCAAATTAGGCGCAGAACTATATCCTTTTATTTCCAGCATTTGAGAGGAGAGAAATAAAGGTTGAGTAAACTTAAGGTTAAACAGCACTTTGTAGTCCAGCTTAGATTATCCAGCTTTGACCTATATTAAATAATAAATAAAAGCTACTCATTCAAAAGCAATGTTAGGTATAGTTTGCTGCATTAAATTTGTACCACATTCATAGAGGTGATACAAAACTTCATTTTTATGCTGTATTCACATAGATTAGACCTAATTGACTCTTACGAACAAGTGAGCAATTCTTTTCTGCAACCAAAAACCTCGCAATTAAGGAATACCAATTAAAAGCTCATTTCTGTAATTGAGCAAAGATGTAATCAAGCTTAAAGAGAAGAAAAGAACAGGATGCATGTAGTTTATTTATGGTAACAGACATAGGATATTAAACTTCAATAATTTAAGATTTGTGTCTATTTCCATAAAACACATATATTTCCCATTACTTTCTTCAAGAAAAAAATAGCAAAAGTCACCTTGCCATTCAGATTCAAACAATTAAAATTCAAAATATGAGTAGCATTTGGAAATAAGCAAGTACATAAATAAATGCAATCTGCTAAGATCTGTGTTTGACATATGTTTGTTATGGATGCACTAGATTAAGTTTAAATTACTTTATAATATGCATGTACTAATGTATGTCACCAAGATGAATACACAAATATAAACATATGATATTGATAATAACGATCTCTTAGGGATTGGACTAACTGGAAAAATGAAGAGAAGATTAGCATTGTCCCTACACAAGGATGACAGACAAACTAATTTGTAAAATACCCCATATTTTTTCTAATGAGAGACTGAAAGAGAATCTGGATGGGAAAGTAAATGGGAAAGAACTGGAGGCAGAGGAAAGGAAACCATAATCAAGACATATAATATGAGAAAAAACATATTTTCAATAAAAATAAAAAGAATAATAAATGCGATTGTATGATAGTAATTTCATAAAAATTGAGAGATTTATGATTGTAAATGGTACATATTATTATATTACATGAAATTTTACTTCTTACACTGAGTGAAAGATACATTGTTGTTGAAAATTTCAATATATGTGTATAAAATTTCATAAATTTAAAAAGAAATTTCCACTTTCCAGAGTCTACTTATCCAAAAAAATATTTAGAAAATATACTTATATTGTTTGAATTATCAATTGCTTCATATCAAACTATCCTTATACTTTGAAGTTAAATCAACAAACTGGTGTGGCACATCATTTAACTCTGTTCCTTTTATTTAATGTATCTGATATTTTGAAAAGTATGGTAACCTAAGGATAGTGAATTATTTTTCACATAATTGATCAAATATCAGCTTCAAGATACTTAACATATCAATATTATTAGAGTATAATATTTATCAATATATTTCCTATAGTGTATTCTTAGATTTAAAGCTTACAATGCTAGATCAAAACTTGAATGATACAAAATATTTTCTTTTTTTTTTTTGAAATTTCTTTTTTTTCAGACTTTTCTTTTTTAAATGCTGAAAAGTTAACAATATTTATAAAGAAGATAAAAATCATAAACATGACTTATCAAGGGTGATAATGCAAATAAGTTTGCTACACATAAAAATACTAACCCTAACCCTAACCCTAACCCTAGCCCTAACCCTAACCCTGTGTATCCTTATTCAATGTCCTTCCCCCTTCCTCCACATCAGGTCATTTT
>PVIH01008326.1:0-57484 GCA_004025045.1 Sigmodon hispidus | reverse complement strand
TAGAAATCTGTACTGTATTGGGGAGGTAATACTAGGAGGTAAGATATCCAAAATATAATGAATTGATGTAATGAAAACCAGGAAGCAGATAACCATGGTAGCATTCATGGATATATTGCTGAGATTATTATATATTTTAACATGTGTAGCCAATGCCTTATTTCTTAAAGTGATATTTCTTTCTGCTTTACAAATAATAAAAAGAAGAATTATCCATATACCATTTTTGTTTATCATGATTAAATATTGACCTACTGAGCATCAATACTTCTGCACTACTTCTTTTCCAAGTGAGTCTTCCACTTCAGAGATTCTATCTTCCATCTCTTGAACTCTGTTTGTTATGCTTGTATCTGTGGTTCCAGCTTTTTTCTTCAGATTTTCTATTTCCATCTTTGCCTCATTTTGTGCCTTTTTTATTGATTCTATTTCAGCTTTTATTTCAGCTTTTAGTTCCTGGCATGTTTCTTTCATAGATTTGTTCATCTCTTCCAATTTTTTGTTTGTATTTTCTTCTATTTCTTTAAGGCTATTTTTCATATCTTCTTTGAGAGCTTCGATGATCATCAGAAAGGAATTTTTGGTGTTGCGTCCTTCTGTTTCCTCTTCATTGCTCAGTTCAGGTCTTGTATTTGTAAGATCGCCACTCTCTTCTGGAGTTACCATGTTGTTCTTTGTATTATTATGTAATTTTTTGCACTGACGTTTGCCCATGGCTTCAGTGGTTCACGATTAGATGGCTCCTGGTCAGTTGTGGCACTCGGGCTTGTGTGCCTCCTGTCACCTCTCTGGACAGGGTCTGAATCTGCCCTTCACAGACCCCAGAAGTTATCTGTTCGCTCAGTTCGAGGTCGAGGTGGGTAGCCGTGCAAATTCCCTCAGTAGCAGCTGTGGGTAGGGTGACAGGCAGACTTTATCTGCACCTGCTACAGAGTTTGCTGGGACTTACTCTGCAAACAGCAGCTGGTCCCGGAAGCAGCGGAACCTGAACCGATGTGAGCTCAACTCTCCCTCCTTGGCCCTTTTTCTGGTGGTTTGTGAGCATCAGATCCTGCGAGAATAGTGACTGCCCCCACGGCAAGTTGGTGACAGATTTCAATAAGTCTTCCTACAGTGTATTTTAAGTCTTCTCCTCTGTGGCTTACATGCATGATTTAATGTCTATCATTCTTCCTGGAGGGCCATCTGAACATCAAGCAGAAAACTGGCTTAGCAAATATGTAGAAGTACATAAACAATGAGGCACAAGAAGTAATCAAAAGCTGGAGGTGTCTTTTTCTTGATTTATGACAAAGGGTGTTGGTGGAAGCAGTTTTGAATCAGAGTTCCTTATGCTGACTGGGAGATATGTTTTTAGCTGTGCTGCATTATATTTGAGTTCTACTTCTATATTTCAGAAAATTATGATAAGCTTTCTAAAGAAATGCTTAAAGAAAACAACAGCAATAAAGAAAAAGTTCATAGCAAGAAATGTCTGGAGCCATTAAATTTGAGATCCACATACTGTCTGTCAATTAGTCTAGTCACTGTCAATCTGCTAAAGCTGTTACAGTTCCTTTGTCATAAATCTTCAAGTAGAAAGACTCAAGTGTATGTTCATACTTGACAGTCTTATGACCTGCATCAGAAAAAACTCAGCTTTGTTTTCAAATTATTGGTTCACACTCTCCCTAATCAAATTCTTTGTTCATTGGGCCTTGAACTCTGAATTATCCTTTACAATCTGAAATATGACAATGGTATCTTGGAATAATAAGTTATCACTCAAGGAGCAAGAAAATTTGCACAAATCCATATTTCAGTTGTAACTTTAAGGTAATATTTTTTGTAGATTAAAAGTTTCATATGTCACCAAGCTGGTTGATGCTTCCTAGTAAGACATTTGAAAATATGGAATTATTTAATAGATGAATGGGGGATATAGGGCACATGAGGAATTTAATCTCTGAAATATTTGCTCCTATAACGAATAGGGCTTGGAAATGAACAAAAATGAAATCAAATCACAAAAACTTGAATTGTTAAGACCAAGAATCATGAGGTATGTTTACACAAAACATCAAGCAAAGCACTTGGAAGGGTAAAGTAGGAAGATTCCTATAGGTCTGAGGTATATAGCAAGATACTGTGTTAAAAAATGAACATAAATAAATACATAAAGAAGCTTTACTTATACAAAAAACTGATATAACAACTTATGTTGGAGGATAGTTGTAAATATATAAAATTAATAAATATTATAGAAATGGAGTATGAGTGTGCTGAAAAAGACAGCAAATAAAATTTCAGTATACTTTGGACTCATTGATACAAATCATTCACACAAAAATTATTTGCTTATGAACCATAAAATATTTCTTCATAAGTATCCTTGTGCAAGTTTATATATTCAAGAAAAATACATCCTTCAAATGATATAAAAATTCTATGTTTTATTTTTCAGTTAAGTTTCAGGAAAGATAGGAGTGAGAAAAGGCTTAAGAAGATAATCATATATGCATATAATAAACTCAAATTTCTAGGTAGGTCACTCAATGAAAGTCTATAAGTTAAATATAAGGAAAAGAGGGGAAATCCAAATTTTAAGCCCTATCCAAAATTCACCAAATAGGAAAGTCTGAAGTGGCATTTTATCAAACCTTTGATAGTATTTTGAAGCAGACTTAACCTTGAGATTGACTGTCTAGAGTAATTGTTACTGGTTAACATTCTCTTTTTCTTATAGGGAATACTTAGTAGACAGTTTCCCTGGGCATCTTCTTAATGGTTTGTTGAGGAGGTTTACCTTTTGTATCTGGACCAAATCCATTCATCTATGCAGAATCAGACATAGAATGATGTAGCTAAGTATTATTTGTTTACAGTGTTAGGAGATTAATTCATATATTTGTATGCCTGAGGATAGAACTTTTCATCAGTCCTAGAAAAACTTTATATATCTCTTCAAATATTATTTTCTGCAATTTGTCTCTTGTTGGTATTTCTATTTAAAATTATTATGAAACATATTTCATTTTAATTCTAAATCTACATTTCCTTTTAGTAATTATTTTTTCTCCTCTTTTCATTTTAAAATGTTCTCTTAACTTAATATTCATTTGAGTATGTCTATCTCTTCCTAGGTCTAGTCTGTAATTTATCTCTTCTTTGAATGTTGTCTCTTGTTTTTCATATGCATAGCATGCTAGTGAATATTTTTGTATACATATGTGTGTGTGTGTGTGTGTGTGTGTGTGTGTTCTGAAAGTCACATTAAAAATAACTTAGTAGAGACAGGAGTCAGCCAAGACTTTTCTAAATTATGTTATAGACAGTAAAAATAAACTACCCAAATGAATACAGGCCTTGGAGAGAGACATACTACAAGACAAAATGAGCACTGTTGAAAAAGGCTTCATGTTATTAGTTAGCAAAGGCATTCATTCAAATATAAATGTTACTCAATAAAAGAATATATACAGTGAGTTGGTTGAACATCAAAATTATAAATAGACAGAGGACTTAATTCATAAAAATCCTAGCCTAGTTTACAATACAAAGGTTTTCTTTATTTTGTATATATTATTATGCTATATAGTATTTAAACTAATGCAAAGTTATTTTATGATCATGGTAACTTAAAGAAATGTACATGTTTCCAAACATGGTTACACCTAAAATTAATCTTTTAGGTGCTCCAAAGCCTGGCCCTTTTATAATCACATTTTTGTTCTTGTTTCCTGATATTTATATTTTCTATTATGAGATCTCTCTCTTTTTTTATCTTCTATCAGACAGTCTTACACACAAAAGAGGTTTACTTTACAATTAACCTTAGAAAATTCTGATTTTTGGATGCAACTATATTTACTTAATGTCTGAAGTATAAAGAACAAATTGAATTCATTCAAAATATAATATTTAGATCAAAATGAACACATATTGTAATATAATACTTTTCAAAAATATTCTAAATGCTGCATATTTTCTCATAGAACCATTCATTGAGTCTCTCAGTTACCAGAGACCTTGACATTTCAGTCACTATGAGAAACAGTAGCCTTAGTGTTTATTCATAAAAAGAATCATATAATAAAGCAAAGTGAAGATTGGTTTTAATTATAGCACCAAAATTGTCTGTTAAAATTTTTCTAGGTTTTACTTCATAGCCAATATAAAGTCAAAGCAAAAATTGGGAGGCAGTCTGGAATTTACAGTTTATTTCCTTTTACTGAACTACTTTTATTTCCATGAATCCAGTGGGCATATACTAATTGAAGTATTTTTATCAAATTCCTAATAGTAACACTGGAAACTAATTAAAAGATATTATTTACTATTTTTTCTATTGTTATTACTTATAGTGTTAGTAGTAATAATAGAATAATTTATTTACTAATATTATTACTAATAAAAAACTATAGTCTATGTTTTTAAAATATATACTGACATTCTGAAAATTATATTTAATATAGTCTTCTACTATTCATTTGATCTCAACACTATTCATTCTACACAATGGCATTGTTACATATACTTTTTCTTGTCACTCTATTTTATATATTTTTTTAGAAAATAAAGTTCACTATAGGTTACTGTACATGCATACATATTTGAACTCTCAGCATGTCTTATGTATATGGAGAAAGAAACTCAAATTCTTTCTTGTTCAGCTGTTCATTACAGCTTTAGAATGAAGACATTTTCTTAAGTCTTCTTTGAAATGGGAAACAGCACAAATCCATTAACTCTGTCATTTGTTAATCTGACTTCATTTTTGTATAGTCAGAATTGCTACATTTTTAACTCATTTGTAAATAAAACATTAACTAAATGTAGGTTAAAACTTTTCTAATAAAACATAAAAGTTACCAAGACAAAATTCATTCATTTAAAGTTTTAATACACACAGTAAAATTAAAAGAAAAAAGTATTAGCAAAACAGTAAGTACAAAAAGTCAAATTTTGAAAGAAATGCATTATTTCACAAGACTTCAAGAAAAAAGCAGGTTTACTATTAAGACTCTTCGTTGGTACACATGCCAATAGTATACTCAGTGTGGAATGAGAACAATACATGAACTGTGGTCATTACTTACCTTGTGGGTCATCTAAGCAACAGCAAGCACCTTCTTGAAGCAAATGGAGTATTTAAATTCCAGTTTACATATTCACATCCACCAAGTAGTACTGCTACAAAATAGTGTTTTTAAAAATGTATCAGGATGTACAAAAAATATTTTCAAAATCTACAAGAGTTCATCAATCTGGTCCAGGGGCTTAAAATGATGCTGAGGACAGCCAAAGTGTGATTTAGGGATTACTGCATATTAGCAACACACTTTTCAATGTGTTTCTCCTATGACACCTGCAAATTTGCTGACAAAATTAATTCCAAATGGGCACTAATGACAAAACTTGGTGTTCTTGTCAATTTTTAAAATAAATGTCTTACATGAAAAAGGAATATGCTTCTTGTGCAATGCTAATAAGCATATATTTCTTATCTGTATAATTTATATAGCTTAGGGAAAATTTAATTATAATTTTGTTATTTTTAACACTCACATGTAATACATATTTACCATAATTTTGAAATTATTTATGCAAGCATTATTTTCTAGACTTGTTAGACTGATAATATCACAAATTGGATCCATGAGTATATAGCTGCTGCCTTATAGACCTAGCATATCAAAATATGAAAGGGCTATAATTCAAATAAGGAAAAATGCATTTAATCCAGGTGCAGATGTACCTTGAATTTGTCATCTGTTAAAAAATGGAATAGGGTGAGAACAACAAAATATCTAGGACCTATCATTTATTCCTAATTATCATAATCATCATGAATTCATCAACTCCTCACTCATATTATCCTCCACATCTTCAGACATAAAATTTGGCTTCATAAATATGTAATGTTTTCTCTTGAGTAATCTATAAAATGAGATGTTAAGGAAATGAAAATCAGAGGGTACAAATAGTTTTTTATCCTTAGATATATATAGAGAGAGATAGAGAGAAAATATTTTACAGGAAAGTACAAAAGGTTTTCCCCTTGTAAATGAATGTTCTATTTTGATGAAGTATTAAAATATATTGCATTTTATATAATCTACATATTTGAACTACACAGGAGAGTAAATTAGTACAGAAAATTGCAGTATGTTTCCTTTGTGGCATTTTATAACTTTCAATTTGCTGTATCTGATCATATTTTGCATATTAACATTTCTATTTATTTTTGGTGTCTTCCACATTATGCATCTCCATCCCATTCATTTTTCCATCTCTTCTTATCCATCCTATGCCAATGCAATCTCACCCAAAATGAAATAAAATTTAATAGAAGAGAAAAATAGAAAGGAGGGAATGAAGAAAAGAAAGAAAAATTGACACACACATGCACGCAGAAAGAGAGAGAGAGAGAGAGAGAGAGAGAGAGAGAGAGAGAGAGAGAGAGAGAGAGATCGAGAGATCTTTTGGTGGAAGCTGTAATGTGACACAAGAGTTCACACAGCATACACTTCCATTATCTTAACTTGCAAGTGGTCATTGAAAAGTCTGTGGTTTGGGTTGAGACCTCTGGTTTCTGCTTTACTTTCAATGTTGGGCCCTCACTAGAATTCCACTTGGATACCATGTTTTTGCCCGGTGTCATGGAGGATCTGGCAGCTTTGGATGTGCAGGACCTGTCCCTTCATGTGTTCCAGCAGGTCATATGTGGGATAGATATTGTGAGTAGGTCAACTCATAACACTGGTTCTTTGCTTAGGAAGCCCACCAGTTGCCTCATCATCACTAGGCTAGTTCACACTCGGCAGCAAAGAGCAAAGGATAGGACTGGTTCTTGTGCTTTCAGACCCTCAAAGCTAGCTCACTCACACATTTACTTTCAGGGTCAGCATTACTTTGTTGCCCAGGTGAGGTGCAGGAACAACTATATCACTCCTATGATTGATCTCTCAGGACCAGTTCTCTCAACTGTCACAGGTGATGAGGGTTGATGGGATATGGCATCTCTTCCTTTTCCATGCTACATATGGCAGATGAGGGGCAGAGCTAGATTTCTCACACTCACAAGACCTGGAGGCAGATCACTTGTGCCTTGTTAACAGAGTCAGCTCTGCTGTTCTTCCCAGGTGAGGTCCAGGGACCACTTTCCTGAGTTTTTTTATCTGGTAAAGGGAAAGGTCAGCTCCCTTTTCTGTCACAAGTGAAAGGGGTGAGGGGGCAAAGAGATTTCTTTACTTTGCCCATGACACTGCATGACAGATGATTAGTGGGGCCATCATTACCATCTTCACATCCTTAGGGCCAATTAACCTATATCAGCATCTCCCCCCACCCCTGATTTCCTACCAACAAAGTTGGCTCTATTGTGGTATTCAAGCAAGGGGCAGGACATGTTGTCTTCCAACTGCTGCAGCTGGTGAGAGGCTGGAACATCTTTCTCACTCTGACGATCTCAGGGCCAGCTTTCCCATCCACCACATGGTGCGGGGGGCACTTTCCCTAACCCATGCCATGGTATGGTAGATGAGAGATGGGGCTGGGCCAGACCTCCTATAGTCAGGCCTTCAGACCTACTCATCTGCAACCCTTCCAAGAGGGACAGCTCTAATACGCTGCCCCAGCAAGTCAGAGTCCTAGTGATGCAGATAGTGAGGGGCTAGCTCAGCTCCCTTGCTGGCCACAGGTGGCAAAGGGCAAAGGGTGGTCATGTTACCCTCACCCAGGTCACCACATGGCAGTTGACACTCTCAATTCTCACATCCTCAAGGCCAGCTAGACCACTCCACAGTGAACAATGTGTTCTATTGTGCTGCTCAGATGAGAAGTAGAATCTGTTCTCCCAAGTGCTGCACCCAATGAAGGACACAGCCAATTCTTCCTAGTCTTGTAGGGGCAACTCTGTACAGCCCTATTCTCTTGGGTTTTGGTGGTATCAGGCACCATGAATATCAACACGGACCACAGCTGCTGCAGGACCATGGACCCAGAAAAGGGGCTAGGCTACATTGCAGGCCTGGATGACATCATGGCAAGGGCTACCTCAACCCAGTCCTCACAGCTTTCACCTCTTCAGATCTGCCTCTATTCAAAGGACATGGAACATTCTGTCTGTCTGTCTCTCCCCAACCATGACATGCATTTGCTTACCAGAACAGTACCTGGAGATCCCTTGTTTTTTCCTGGGTTCCTATGACAGGTTGCCCTGGGCATTGTGTGTGAAACTCTTTGTCCATCTCAGTCATAATGTTACTCAGCAGGGTTCTGCTTTCTTCTCAGCACTGAAGTTTGCAATATGTTTTCTTTTAAATCATCCTTTATTCTTAAGTGATCCTTGAAAAGTGTCAATAAAGTGCACATTTTTAGGGTTTTATGTATATGGAATTCTTAACATAAGGTTATTTGTAATATTCAATAGTGTAGAGTTTGTGATGTTCTGTGGTACAAAAGACTCATACTCTCAGAGTTATTTCTACAAACTACAGAATGAGAAGTAAATCTCAATACTTATGATACAAAATATTGGATGAGACAATTAAGTGAGAAATCCATGTCTGATGATACATATTTCATCACTGTTTGGTTTGGTCTAATGTCTGGTATCTGTTATAATTGATTTTCTTTTACCTTTTCTTTTGATAAAGAGACTCGAGGGAAACTCTTTCAAGGCCACACAGATGCGAGCAGACAAGAGTACTATTACAAGATAATTACAATATATCTGTAAATAATTAGATCCATATTTAATTATCTTACTGATGCTACAGAGAGCCCTTTTTATCATCTCAGGATGCTACATTATCCCTAAAAGAATGTGTTCAGGCCCTTCTTAGTGCTGGTAGACCTAATCTAGTCAATTGGAAATTGAAGTTGTTGGATTAGATCATCACTAAATAATCTTCCAGTTCTAAAACATCTTGATTTCACTTTGATAGCAAGATTTCTCCCTGGAGCTTATTATTCTATAATGCCATGTGGCAAGGTGTATAAAACTAAGATATTTCAGTTGGTGTTAAAGATGAGAAATCTTTTATAGGGCAATCAGATATTTTCACAAATTCTGTCCAATGTCAGCAATGATATAATCATAGATGACTGGAATTAAAGGTAAAAACCAACAGTTTATATGTCTTTCTAATAAATATATATAGTATATTTTGAAGAACAAAAAGGAATAACATTAATAATACAAACATACTTAGTATATTTGAGTACAGTACCGAGGTGGGGGTGGAAACAGGGGACACACAGGGCTATACAATCATTAGACAAGTACTAGTATGTTGCAGTAATTAACCTGCCACAAGATTTATATTAAGTTAGGTTTATTATCTAAAAGTCACTTACAGAAAAGAGGTTGTTCAGGAAAGAAAAAAAGGTGGAGAAACAGTGCGCCGGAGGAGATCCCAACGAGTGGTCCTTCCTAACCATGCCACAGGTCCAGAAGCAAGGGGCTGGGCTCCTCCCTCTTCCTGGCTCTTCCTTGGGCGGGGGAGGGGCTTTTCTTCAGGTGCTCTTTCCAGTTGACCATGCCTCCAGTACTTTGACATAAACAGAGTTTACCTGGGTAGCTTCTGGTTTCCTGCTACGCTAGGACACTGATTTTTACAAACTAACACTATAAATTATAAACCTAGTTGAAATGATCTTAGATGAATTTAGACTTTTTCTGCTTGCTCTGTCCTGCTTGTTGAGTCTCTTTTGATCTATGATTGTTGATGAACCCAGTTTTATGTAAGGTATCCCAAATGACTGTGAGTCCATAACTATATTGAATGTATCATGAGCAGAACAGAGCATTTAAAAGAACAGAGCATTTAAAAGCACTTCTTCCTACCCTTTGGCTCTTCTTTCAACTTCACTAGCATTTGTTTCCATTTTCCTTCATAATGATAGCCACTCTAACTGGAATGCAATGGAATCTCTAAGTTCTTAATTTTCATTAACCTGGTGGATAAGTATGTTGAGCACTTTTTAGAATATTTATTGGTCATTTGTAATTCTTATTTTGTGCTCTATTTCCAGTTCCCTAGCAAAATTTTGAGCAGATTGCTCATTTCCTTAATGTTTTGAGATTTTTAGTATCTCAAAGTTCTGCATATTAATCCCCTGTAACATGTACAATTTGCAAATATTTTCTCTGATTTGTAGACTGTTTCTGTCATTAAATTAACTGGAGTTTTTTCGTATAAAGATGCTTTATAATTTCATGAGGTTCCATTAGCTGATTATACACGTAATATTCTGATGTGCACTATAGATATAACACAGATAACCATGCCAGGATTTTTATCATGAAGTCATATTAGATTTTGTCAATGGCATTTTCTTTTTATTGAGAGGATGATGACATTATTGTCCTTGAATCCATTTATATGATGTGCTATAGTTACTAATTTGTACATTTTGAGCCACCTCATCATATCTGCAAAGAAGCCACTTTGATCATTTGGCATTAATGTTCTTTAACTTGGTTTACAGGCATTTTAATAGGCTTTTTGAATGTCTATGTTAATTACAGATATTGGTTTGCATAATGCTTCAGTTGTGTCTTTGTCTAAGTTTTATATCAAACTAATACAGGCTTTATAAAATAAGTTTAAAGCACTCTTTCATTTTACAATTTATGTCTTAAATTGAACAGTTAATAGGCTAATACAACTTTGCTAGGAATCCCCATGAGCCTGGACTGTTTTACTAGGGAAACTTTTTAATTAGTGTTTCAATTTCATCAATTTTTGCATATTTGTTTAAATTATTTATTGTACATTGGTTTATCTTTTGTAAGTCATATGCAATTAGAATTTTATCTACTATTAAATTTTAAATTTGATTTGTTGTAACTGGAAGGTTTTATTTACAGTAGCATTTCAGTTTGGATTTTCTTCAGTGTTTTGCTTCATTAAATTACATCTTTATATTCTGACTTGATTTCTTTATTTCATTCAAATGTTTGTTTGCATTTTCTATGGAGTTCATTGTGTCCTTTTTTCTTTTTGGAACCTATTATCTGCTTTGTCTAACTCAGTCTTTATAGGGATATATTCACCTAGACTTGGTAGATTTGGAAAGATACATGTGGTTTTGTTTTAATTATGTTGCTTACTCTTTCAAATTGGGAACTCCTTATCAAGAGTTAAATTGTTGATTGATTTTTTAACATTATTTTGACAATTTTTCATCTTTGGCAGAAGTATTTTCTTTTTTTCTTTTTGTGATGAATAAAGTCATATTTTTATCCATGTATTGCCTTGTTCAAACTCTGTCCTCCCTCCTGCCCCTCCCAGTCACTCTCTTCTCCCCATCTCCTTCTCTCCTCCCCAGCAAGAACAGGAGGTCCCAAGTTCCCAAGGTGGCTTAGTTCAGCATTCACTCCAGGCAAATCTTGTTTCCTTACCCCAACATCAAGACTGGGTCAGGTGTTTCTCTGGAGGGAGTGGGCTCCAAGGTGCCCAAGATGCCAGTCCAAGGTGTTGCAGATCCCAACCTGTTAAGTGGTAGAGATTTGCAGCTTATGAATGCTTTGTTTTTTGCTTAAAATCCATTAATGAGTGAGTATGTACCCTGCTTGTATTTCTGGGTTTGTGATACCTCGCTCAGGAGCATATTCTCCAAATCCATCCATTTGCCTGCAAATTTTAGGATATCATTTATTCTTACTTATGAGTAGTACTCCATTGTGTAGATGTACCACAATTTGTTAATCCATTCTTCAGTAAAGGGGCATCTAGGTTGTCTCCAGGTTCTTGGATTTATGAATAATGCTGCTATGAACATAGTTGAACTAATGCCTTTGGAGTACGAATGTGCATCTTTAGGGTATGTGCCCAGTAGTGGTATTGCTGGATCCTTGGGGAGAGTTATTCCCAGTTTTCTGAGAAACTGTCATGCTGCATTCCAGAGGGGCTGAACAATATACATTCCCACCAGCAATGGAGGAGTGTTCCCCTTGCTCCAGAACCTCTCCAGCATAGGCTGTCCTCTGTGTCTTTTATTTTAGTCAAACTGACTGTTGTAAAGCTGTATCTCAAAGTTGTATTGATTCTGGGATACCAGATAATAGTATGATTAAGGTGTACTTTTATTATTTATTATTTTTTAGAAAGCAGATGATCATAAATATTTGGGTTAGTGTAAAGGTTTAAAAAATGTAGAAAGAGTTGAGAGAATCTTGGCTAGTGGTACACTGGCTAGGCAAGGGGCAAAGTATATACTATCAGATAACAGAAATGACCTATCTTTGAGAATGCTGAAGCACAGAGATGCTATGAACTAGTACAGACTATAATCTTTAGAACAGGTAAGTGCTTCACATGTGGGATCTCAGAGTTAGCCACACTTTTGCAAATTCCTTCAGTTCTCTGGTTTTGAAAGCTGACTTGATCCTCTTGTAGTGCTTATAAAATTTCTTACTCACTACTTGTAGTGTATTTGCAGGTTCCTGCGTATGCTATGTTTCCCACCAGGTTTTCAGCTCCCCAGTTGGTCTGGTTTTGTTTAAAAGTTTTTGTTGTTTTGTTTTGCTGTTTTTTCAGTTAAATAAAGTTGTGTTTGTCAAATTTTGACACGAAGACCTATATCACTTAGTGTCTGTGTTTCTGACAGTGTGGTTCAACAAGGCTCTTAGGCTGGTGACCTTCATGATAGAACTGTTTCTGATATGGATACTGCACCTTACCTCTGCTCTGTCAGTTACCCTTGCTAACACTCCATGCCATGGTTAGAGAGTTTTCCCAGATTTTCCTGATGTTGCTGCTGCTACCATGTGTGTGCATGGTCTTTTATTTTGTTAGATGTTTTGAATGTATGTCGTTTTATTAATCATTTTTATTAGTTTCCTACAGATGATTTTGTATAAACTCTGACTGCCTGTACCTTAGTATCATTTTTTTTTTGTCTTGGTGTTTTATTGCTAAGGAACATTTAGTAGATTTTGTTCCCTTTCACCAATGTTTAACATTTTTTGTTTCAATTTTAGTAATAAATTCTATCCCTATATATTATTTTAAGTAAGTATTTTGTGCTCTTCTGTAAAGACTTATCTTACTAATTCAATTGTAATTGTTTTCTAATCCATACATGTTACTGTAACTTCCATATACTAATAGTATGTAATAATAGATGTCTCATAATTTTTTGCTCATTTTAATATTACATTATACTTCTACCTCTTTTGTTCATCTTATTCTTGGCACAAATTATTTAATAATTACTTTAGAATTTGTCTTTGGGTGAGATGACTTCTGATGCCTTGAATAACCCAAATTATTTCTATTTATACTTCTTGAGTGGTGTTGGTTTGACTAGGTCAAAGAAAGTCTGAAGTTTATTGTAAAAATTACGTTTCTTTAGATCATTAGTAACTATTACATTTTATCTTAACATCTACTTTTTTTCTTTTCTTTTATTTCTTTATAGAATAATGTCTCATTTTTTTGTTCATGTATCCTCTTGTTCCAACTCCCTTCCCCTTCCAGACCAGTCTTCAGCCTCCCTTCTCCCCATACCCCAACCCCTCCTCAGAAAGGGCAAGAGGTCCCAATGTGGATTAGTTCACCATCCAGTCTAGGCAAGTCAGATTTCCTCATCCTAATATTCAGACTGGGTTAGGAGTTCCTCTGGAGAGAATGGGCTCCAAAGTGCCAGTCCACACATAGAAACACAGACTAACCCCCCCTTGAGTCTCCACACACTGTCCATGTCAGTGGACAGTTGCATATCTTTGGAGGTCATAGTTACTTTTCCTGACGGTTCCCCAGTGGCTGTTCTTGATTCAGAGCTCCCCAGAGCTCCATCCAGCCATCACTGTGAGAGTTTTCCTCATAGTCTCTATCCCCTGACTCATATAAATTCTCCTCCCCTGCTATTAGCTGGACCAGGAATTCAGCCCAGTGCTTAGCCATGTATTCCTGCCTCTACTTCTATTCATTGTTGAATGTAAGTTCTGTGATGACACTTAGGGTGGTTGTTCATTTGATCATGAGGGAAGTCCTGTTTAGGCAATACCTGCTCTATTGGTTGGAGATCTAGGCAGGGACATCTTGTGAGTTCTTGAAGTTTTGCTAGCACCTGGTCTTTTTCCAACCCCATATTTGCTTCCTCTATTAAGTTCTCCATCTCTTTTTTTCTCTCCCTTCTTATAGTAAAAATATTTGAAACTTGCTGCATGTACTCCTTAATGTAAATAAATGCAATGTTTCTCTATTTAGATGCAATTATCTTTATTATTTATTATATTATATTTTTATATATAATATATATATTATATTATTATTTCAGAAATATATATTACATATTTCTGAAAATATGTATTATGATATTTAGTTATTATTTGCATATTATCTATGGTTCATATCCCAAAGTGCAAGGAAAGGATCTTTCAGTCTTAAAGTACATGCATTTTCTCTGCTAACTTGGTACCTTTACCATTCATTACTTCTTTAAAATTTCCTTTTTATTTTGATTCATAATTATATATTGATATAATTTATGTATATATGTTTATAATTTTTCTTGAAATTTTATCTTGTAGTTATATAATATAAAACATTTGATTTATGGTACACAAACAATCTCATTATAATTCCTTAGGATCATACTTCTAGTATTTGAAGACTGTGTTTATATTTTGCCATAGCAAATTATTCCTATTATCTTTTCTAACTGTACATTGTGAGCTTCTTTTGAGCAGACACTTAACTGGTAGTATACTTTGAAGTTTTACCTAAAGGTATATTTTACTTATTCATTTTTAATATTGGCTTCTGTTGAATGCTACATGTTCATTAAGAGCCTTACATAAGTTTTATGTTACAAATTTGAGCTTCAGAGCATCTAGTATATGCACAGTAGTATAATTTAACATTCCAAGCCTTGTTGTCATGTACATGGTTCACATATTAAAATATAATTTTTCACCCAGAGACGAGCTTAATATATATGAATATTACCTTTCAGTTCCTATGCATGCTAGAACATTAATTCCATTCCCTCCATACCTAACTTCTACTGAAGTTAGCTAGACTTTTTTTGCTAAGTTTTTCTTGCATGTCAGGTATACATTAACTTGAAATTCTACTGGTTAATAAAGCCAGATATTATTTTAGGCTTATTGTGCTATAACCATTTGTCGCTGCACATCTTTGCTTTAAATTTTTCATTTGAAGAATTCTTGCCTTAGGTTTTTGCAAAATCTGTTCTACAGTTACCTTCTAAAAATTTTTGACATTTAATGTAAAATAGCTAGTGTGGCAGGTTTCTTTTGGGCCAACAACAAGCTCCCAAATCATGAATGGAAGCATGATTAGTTATGAATGCTGGGACTTAGCTTAGCCTTATTTCTCCATAACTCTTTTAAAATTACTGTATTTATCTTCATCTATGTTTTCCTTCTGGGTTTTTTGTCTTTCTTTCCTTCTGTAAGTCTTACTCCATCTCTGGATGCTGTTCAGCTGGGTGGCCCCACAGCATGTCCCCCTCACTTCATTCTCTCTCTCTTAACTTCCCCCAAGTCTAGATTTCTCCTCATACTTATTGTCTCTGCTACCCCTTCAGCCCTGCTGATACCTCTTTTGTCTAGCTACTGACCATTAATCTTTTAATTAAAACAATTAGATATCTTAGGCAGGCAAGGTAAAACAGCACCATATATTCAAAAACTTTAACAAATGCAGCACAAACAATTGCAACACACTTTTATATAGTTAAGTCAATATCCTGCAACAATATAGGCATTTCACAGCCAAAATTCCTTTAGGTAAATCTCATCCAGTATTTCATCTGATACATTCTTTTCTGCCTTCTAGGTCCTGGTATTAGCAAATCTTAGTTATGCATCATAAAATCTTTAACATTTACATTCTGTACTTAAATACAGAGGAAAGAAATAATTTTCAGAGAATAAAGCTTATACTCATCAAAGACAGGACAAATAGTTTTCCTTACACATCAGTCTTTCATTTGTAGAACAGAATAATTTGACCTGGCAAGTGTAAAAGGAGAAAATGTGCTCTTGTTGAACTAAGAGTTGTTTTCTGCAAACTTAGGCATGCTGCAGCTTGAAAATTTTGGGCTATTTTCTTTTTAATAACTAGACAGTCATTAATTTCATCACTAGAGGCACAACTACTTAGAGTCCAGACATGACACTGTTTCAATGTTTACTTAATCTGCTTTGATTTATCTTTACCACTCTCTTACATTTTCTTTAGTCTTACCTTGATCATCATGCACCCTGTCCATACATCTCTACTTGAACACCTTCTATTCACTGTAGTCATTTTTCTACCACTTCTGATTAGAAACGCTCTAACGGTCTATTATACATCAATTCCTCTATACTTTCCTCTGGCCTGGATTTCTCTACAAATATTTCACAAGAGTTTCACTTGCTATTACTTTCCCACAACCAAACATAGTGAAGTAAAAAAAAATACTCTTAGTATTCGGGTTTTTTTTTAAGTATAAGAGCTTGACAGTAATATACTTGTCCTATTAGCCCAACATATGTTTTCAATGTGATTTACTTTCAATGAATACACTCATAAAATAGCTATATTCCTCTACACACATGATTGTATATGCAATTTAAATTCATAGTAATTAAATATCAGTCAGTATCTTGTTGACAGTGCCTGAATGGTCAATGAAATTATTTCATTCCATATTTTATTTACTATTCATGCTTATGTGCTCAAAAACCTACATTTTATTTTTATATATGTTTATATTCTATAAGTATACTCATAATAGCTTCAGTCTATATATTTTTATTTCTGTGACATTGATATATGCTTTACAAAGGTGCATTTTGAACGACATGTATATAATTGATAAGAATACATACATTTTACAAATTAACATTTTAAATCATGAATATGCTTACTTGAGTGTCTTCTATAAAATTTTTATTAGAAAATACATGCAGAAGTTATCACTATGAAAAATTTATTCTGATGCCCTAGGAAATCATGCAAAATTTGCTAAGAATCCTAGTTTTGTGTAGAATAATAACATACCACAACTTGAGTCATAGATATTAGAGAAAAATCTAAAATTATAATATATAATTATTGGGAAAAATAAACATGCAATATAATGACTTCCTGCTAGAGGGAAGATTCAAATACACAGGAGCATTAGTTTCTACTTCAAGATCTGATTTGTATTCACATACATGTTTCTGCATTTTAAAGTTCAGATTTAAGAAGGAGAAATTATTATTTTAAGTTGCAACTGATGATTACAGAAAGCTCATGAGAATCAGAATGCTACTCTCACAATCCCATGAAGTCAGTCAAAACTCAGATCATTAAGCCCGTGACTTAACATTTCTCTCTCTTCATTAAGTGCACTATTGCCCTTGGCAGATCTTGATTTTTGCTGAAGTTACTTATAAGACACCAGCCTCCCCTAGGTAAATAAAATTTATCAATACCTTCTCAGGGTTTGTGCCCAAATGAAGATCCAGGATTATGTTTTAATATTTGATCCTTCTGTTACATTACTGTTCTACATTTAAAATAAATTTGTTGAAAAGGGCATTGATATTTTTGCTTATTTGCTTGCTAGTTTTTAGAAGTACAGTGTCTTTCATAAGAAAATTCATCTCTCTTGCTTATAAGGGCAAATCACATGACTTCCATTAAATTAGTGATTCTCAAATGTGACTGCACTTTGGAACCACCTGGGGAGCTTTAAAAAGGACTGATGCCTAGGTTGCATCCCTGGAGATTCTGAGGTAATTGGTTCTGAGTTCATCCTCCTGGGCTTGGGATTTTTAAAAGCTCCCCAAGTGATTCTAATGCACAGCTAAGGTTGAAAAACAATGCACTAATTAGTAAGATAATAATGAATTGCCTAATCACTGACAGGACCACAGAGATCAGACTATACCTACAATTGGGAATCTGTAATTTTAAGGAATATTTTCAAGAAAATAAAAACTAATAAATTTGTATTGTATAATTATATTCAACCTTTATTCCCTGGAAAGTCTAATGAATGTGGCAATGAATTATAATTAATATAATCAAGAGGCACTCACTCCTAATTTTGTGTTTACTTTCTCACTTAAGCATAAAATGAACTGAATAAAATTCTTCTATTCATTTTCTCAGTAAATATGGGTTAAATCCTTAGAATGTATCTCACTCTTTTTTACTTGATCCTCCTGTAGTATTGTTTATGTTTAATGCTTGTTAACTATAAATGAAAAGGGACCAATTTATTAAAATAGGGAATTTAAGCACATGACTCATCAAACTTGTTCCAAATTAGATAGAGAAACTAATTTACATTGTTTCTATCAAAGGTGTTATGTTATTTGCCACATATAAAAATTAAGTAAATAGTAATATAACATATATGAAGTATCAGCATAGAAATGAGTGGACCTGTATTAAGTACAAACTTCTTTTCAGTTTCTTCTGAAGCTTCCTGAATGATGAAATGCAAATAACTTGAATATGTAGCTAAAACTTTCTTTCAATTTCATATTGCTACTTACATTACAGACAGATTACATTTACAAAATTACACATATGAAAACAATAGAGCTGTAAAAATTACAAGTTGAGTTAATCAACAAAATTCATTGTTTATATAGAGAAATTAATATTAAATATGTGATGTATACCTCCTAGAAATTTCACGTATAAGTGCAAAAACTTTTAAATGATGAATACAAACTGACCATGTACATTTATAAATATATCTACATATATAAGTATAAACATCCTTTGACATAATGAAATTTTTGTGTATTGTTGACTTTCCAAATTAGCACCCACAGAATCAGTCTATTTTTTCACAACTTTCAATCACTCCCTATATTATTTAAATTAAAATTTTGACTTAAAATTATTAAAGTTGCTTTAACAAACTATGAAATTTTAGTTCAGAAAGAGTAAAACATTACTGAAATAATAGGGATAATCTAGATAATTGAGATAAATTCATGTTGCAAAAACAGTGAGTGACCATATATTGAGATATTCTGTCAGAAATTTTGAAGGCATGATTAATAAGTGATTAACATTTTAATATTTTATTTCAAAAATATTTAAATAATATTTTATTTAGGAATTGAGAAGTTCATGCATGTATACAATATATTTTCATACTATCTATCCCTTCTATTTCCCCTCCAACTCCCTTAAGGCCCCAACCTGTCTCTTTCCAAATTTCATATCATTTTCTATTTTTTAAATTCCACTGAGTCCAATTATCACTGTCCATAGTAAGAGAAGGTTTGAACATAAACTAACTTAATTATTTGCAAGATAAATTCACAAGATATGAATGAGGCTTTAGCTCATTTGTATTTGGTTAATTAACAAAAACTTTAGCAAGTTGATATGTAATTTTATATCTGAAAAAAATGAAGTATAACTTCTGTGTTTTCCAACTGAAAGTAAATTGGATTTTGCTTTTTTTATTCATACTCAAATTTTAGAGGATTTCTAGTGATATACATTTTTCCTTTAATTTTGAAAGTTCTTATTTTTATTTTATGTGTATATGTGCTTGCCTCTATGTTCATATATGTACAATTTGTATTCAGCACCATCCAAGCCAAAAGAGGGTCCAATGTCACAAGCTGGCATGCCACTCTGCACCAGGGTTCACTTGAGAAACTCAACTAGGAAGCTGTTTTTGACTCCATTTCTGTGTTCTAAAACCCTTTTTAAGCATTCTCAGACTTTATGTGTATGTATATTGCCCATGTTGGAATACCATTTGAAGACTAAAATCTATTTGATATTACAATAAAAACCCAGAGCCAGATATTGAAAATGGAAATATCAGAGAGATAGAAGAACAAACCACAGCAAATTCTCACCTACCAAATCCTCAAACCTGTCTTCAGGAAATCCTCCAATTCCAAACCTCTCTCTCCTCAGCCAACCAGGGAAGTGGCATGGAATGCTGAACTCTTCTCTCTTTCCAGCTATCTTATTTCCTCATTCAGCATTTCTAGAGTTAGTCTTAAAGGTGTCTGCTACCATCTGCCTGGCTGTTGGACCTTGAACTCACAGAGGTCCAGAGGATCTTCATCTCCCAAGTTCTGGTTTCAAAGATATGAATCACTACTCCCTGATCTTCATGGGTCAACCTTGGGCATCATTTTTAGGCAGAAGTTTCTATGTCTATGTCCATTCTGGCTGATCACACAGCCATTTAGTACCAAAGAAACATAAAATAGCTGATATTAATTACAAGCTGTTTGGCCTATGGCTCAAGCTTATTATTTGCTAACTATTAATCTTAAACAAACATATGTGTGTGTGTGTGTGTGTGTGTGTGTGTGTTTATCCATTTGGTGAGGTACCTTTTCTTCAGGGCAGCATTCTTGTCTTCTTTACTTTGCATCTGGAGGATGTATCCTCTCTGCTCTTTGGCTTCCTAAAATTCTCCTACTCTGATTGTTCTGCCTCTATTTTCTGTCTAGTTTCTGGCCAATCAGAGTTTTATTTAATCAATATTTACAATGACAAATATTTACAATGTACAACAGTGTAATCCTGTAGCAATATTCTTTAATAACTCTCATTAACTGAGGTAAATTATTTTTTTTCTATTTTATTTAGCAAATTTTTATATGCAGATAACAGAAGTAGATATTTTATTTGATATCTCAAAGATTCATGAAACCTAATTAATATCCCTTACTTAATTGCCTGATTACAGCACTGTTAAAACTAAAACACTAAAACATTTATAAAATATAATTGGAGGGGGAAATATATCTTATATTATCATTTTAAAAAAATGAGTACTAAAATACAAAACATGAGAATTATTTATATTATTATACAATGAAGTATTGATATTAAACACATTTTCACTAGATATTTAATAATTGTTTAGAATATGTGAGTAAGTATGGAAGTGGTAAATACCCTTTACCATGATTTGGTTATTTAAGAAAGAAATCTCTGTCACAAATAAGTCAAAATAAATTATTCTAAGTTTTCCAAATTAAATTAAAACATATCGAATTGAATATCAAGATAGACATTAATACCAAGTATTGTTGTTTCAAAGAAAATGTATAATTGGAAACACTATACATGAGATGTTGTATGAATATCATAAGAGTATTAACAATATCAGTAATGTATTAGAACGACAGAAACTCTTTCCCATGTAATTTTCAATATATGTTATTTGAGTGTTATCCTAAGAAGAGCAAACTATAATATTGGTATTACCCATCTGATATCTACTTACTTTTCAGGATGCTAAAAAAAATTATCAAAATACAAACTTTAGTAATGGTGTGAAGAAAATGATAAAGAATGATGCAAGTTAGACTTTTCAAAAGAGACCCAGTCATATTTTAAAAGTGTATAGATTATATATCATTTCTACTTTCATTCGTACTCACACCAACCCTGCATCAATCCCACTTTTCTGCTGCTATGCATTTTTAATTCACAATTCTTGTCACTATGCTTGTAAAGCTCAATATATTTTATAAGAGCCTTTGAAAATATAGTAGGACATGGGCAGTGTAGGTTACAATCAACACAAATATTTAATTGTAAAATAATCACATAGAGTTATTGAAGACTTCATGGAAGAACTGCAATCCATTTGGGGGCAAGCAAGACAGTGAAGCAGAAGCCAGGCAAGGATAAATTACAGGAGTATCTGAATCAGATATAATAAGAAATGACAAGAGCAAGTGTTGAGGCAAAGAGATAAGTAAGTGTATATTGAGAGATAAAAACAAGAAGAAAATTAGCCAGCAATCTGTTCTTTAATGTAATGTATGTCTACTTAGACTAATTGTGCTAGTAATTCACTATGAGAACAATAAAAGCGAGTTTGTCTTTTTTTAACATAGAAAAAAGTCTTTACTTTCTAAAAATATAAAATAAAATAGAGTGACAAGAAAGAAAATATGTAACAATGTCATTGTGTAGAATGAATAGTGGTGAGATCGGTCCCAATCAGACATTACACAGACACTAAAAGGGTTTGTCTTTTTTTAAATGGGAAGATTTGAAAATTTTACCGTTTATATTTTAAATTTATTTATTTTTTAAGGATTAAACACAATTGGCAAAATCTTAACCAAATTAAACAAAAAAAAGGAAGATCTACTTAAATGAAACTAGATATTGAAAGGCAAACATTATAATAGGTTTGAATGAAATTCCAGAAAATCATAAGGACATACATTATAAATTTGTTTTGATAAATTGAAGATTCTGAAAAAACTGGTGAGTTTTTAGACAGCAAAATTAAACCTAAATTCAATGAATGATTTTAACAAATGCATACTTTGTAACCTGCTTGAAATACTAACAAAATACTTCATACTAAAAATTAAAAACAGCAATAACAGAAACAAACACAAGAAAATGTAGTCTTAATACAGAATTCTACTATAACTTAAAAACTAAGACAAATACATATCATATAATTCCATAAAACTTAAAAAAATAAACAAAGCTTTTAAAAGTTACAAAGCCAGTGAAATCCTGATATTAATCATAGTATTTCTTTTTAAAAAACTTATTTCATATATATTTATTATTTGGTGTCTTTATTATTTTTATTCATTATTGTATGTATTTCTGTGTGTATACAAGTAAATAAAATATCCCCCTATAAAAAACCAGAAGAATGCTTCAGGTTGTAAGGTACACAACATGAGTGCTAGAAACCAAACTTGGGTTCTCTCCAACATCAATATGAGCTCTTACCTCCTGTGTCATATCTCCAGCCCCCATATGTGGATATTTGAGAGAACTTTCTGATGGTACTAAAGGAATTGGTATGTAACAGGCAAAAATAATGTTACATGCCAAGGAGTTGTATACATTTTCCCAAAAAATAATGTGTTGATATATATTAAGATGGAAACAGGGAAAAGCAGCAGTAGATTGACTTTTAAAAAGTATACTGAGGGGCTGGAGAGATGACTCAGCGGTTAAGAGCACCGTCTGCTCTTCCAGAAGAGAACCCGGGTTCGATTCCCAGCACCCACATGGCAGCTAACAACTGTCTGTAGTTCCAGGCAAACACCAAGGCAAATAAATAAAGTTTTTTTTTTTTTTTTAAAAAAAAGTATACTGAGAGTACTATCAAGATGTGGGGGTAGTTAAATATATCAGGCTTGCAGGTTGAAAACAGATTTAAAATCAATCAAGTATAAACATAGTACTACAGTGTTACACCACATTCTGTCTACAATTATTTTTGAAGGTGATATACTGGATTGATTTTGGTCTTACATCTTGTTAGTTTCTATGTATCTACATATAAGTGTACTGTGTAATTCTGTCAGTTTCTGCACTTTAAATAAAATTATCTCCAGTAACCTCTTTCTTACTTGTTTGATATTAATTTTTGTAATATTTAACCAGAGTTCATTGGATTTTTTGACTGTGTAGTATATTGAATAAATGTAACTAAATTTATGTATAATATGATATTACATTGTTTAGTTTATGGTTATTGTGTGTGTGGTTGTGTGTGTGTGTGGTTGTGTGTGTGTGTGTGCTCAAATGAGTTTGTATGTGCACATGTGTGTGCATGCTACAGTGTGCATGTCATCAGAGGACAACTTGTAGGAGTTAGTTTTCTCTTTCTACCCTGTGGTTACTGAGTTTTGAATTCAGTCTGTCAAGCTTGGTAGCAGGCACCTTTACCCACTGAACTATCTTGCCTGTCCAATGATGATAATAAAAATGTTATAAACATTGTTGTTAAGAACATAAACTTTTTTCTCATGCATACATGTAACAGTTACTTTAAATTAATTTTAAAAATTTAGGATACAAGCATTCTATACCTTATGTCAATTAATGCATAGCATAGAAATGCAAAAGCAAGCACTATATATGTATAAACTAGATTGTAAATATCTTCTTACTTTTTCCTCTTAACTCTTTCTTCTCCTTTCAGCTTCCTTTTCTCCTGCTCTGTAATGTTTCTGATAAGTAAGTACTAATAGGCTTATGGTAATTCTTATGTATGTGATAATGGCTTTTCTCTTACTGCTTTCAAAAATACTCCAACATCTTTATTATAATGTGTTTTTCCATGAGATTCTTTGGTATCTTAATATTTAAGTTCTTCAATACACTTGGATTCATGTGCTTACTTCTTTCCCCAGAATTGATACCTTTTCCATATTTATTTCCTTAACCTCTTGTAGGCCTCTGCTCTGACCTTCACTTGCACTCTGAGCCTTGAAGAACAAGCCTGTGAATTACTAGCTGCTTTCCATGCTCCACATCCTCTCTGGTATTTTCCTGCCTTCTTGCCTGGGGAAGATTAGATGAGAAAGTTTCAGTGGTTTACCTGGTCAGTAATTTTCAAGCCACCTGGGGAAATTCCACAGTGCTACACCCTTGAAAGCACCTGGTATATAAGTCTGAGAATGACCTTCAATAAATGGCATTCTCCATGGATGAATGACTCAAATGTCTTTGTCTTTTCAAACTGCAGGCCTGAGCCTGACTCGATGTCCCCAAGTAGCACAGGCCACTACAATCTCTTTGCAATGTTGTATGTGTATCTGCTCTCTTTCTATGCTACAATATACATATATGGGTTCAATTGATGATATGCAATAATTTCCTAAAGATTTAGTCACGTCTTTACTCTTTAAAATAAAATTTTTTAATATATATATATATATATTATTATTATTATTATTATGAACAAAGAAGTCACACTTTCTATCCTTGTATATCCTTATTCAAGGTCCCTTCCTATTCCCAAAACAACAGGTCATTTTTTCTTCTCCACAACTCCCCATCCCCTCCCTGGGCAGGCAGCAAGCAGTCCCATGATCCTACTGACCCAATAATGCTTAGTTGAGTCTCCACTCCTGGCAGACCCAGTTCTCTCCCCCCCTCCTCAAGAGTCAGTCAGGTGTTCCTCTAGGGGGAGTGGGATCCAAGGAGTCAGTCCAAGGTGTTTCCGATCCCAAGATGATCAGTGATTGTGGTTTGCAGCTTGGACATGCTTGGCTTTCTTCTTGTTTGTTTATTTAGAGACCACTAACGAGTGAGTACATCCCTTGCTTAGCTTTCTGAGTTTGTGATACCTCACTCAGGAGGATATTCTCCAAGTCCAACGATTTGCCTGCAAATTTTAGGATATCTTTTTTTTTTTTTTCTGCTCAGTAGTACTACATTGTGTAGATGTAACACAGTTTGTAAATCCATTTTTCAGTTGAGGAACATCTAGGTTGTTTCCAGGTTCTTGCTATTATAAATAATGCTCCTATCAACATAGTTGAGCTAATGCCTTTGGAGTGACACTGTGCATCTTTAGGGTAGACATCCAGAAGTGGTATTGCTGGGTCCTTGGGGAGATTGTTTCTCAGTTTTCTGAGTAACCACCATACGGCATTCCAAAGTGGCTGAACAAGCTTACACTCCCACCAACAATGGAGGAGTGTTCCCCTTGCTCTGCATCCTCTCCTGCATAGAATGTCCTCTATGTCTTTTATCTTAGCCAATCTAACAGGTGTCAGGTGGTATCTCAATGTTGTTTTGATTTGAATTTCTCTGCTAGCTAAAGATGAAGAGCACTTCTTCAGGTGCCTTTCAGCCATTCATAATTCTTCTGCTGAGAATTCCCTTTTTTGATCTGAACCTCATTTTTTGATAGGGTTATTCAAGGTTTTGGGCTCTAGATTCTTGTGTTCTTTATATATCTTAGAGATTAGACCTCTATCACTTGTAGGGTTGGTGAAAATGTTTTCCCATTGTGTAGGCTGTCGTTTTGTCCTATTGACAGTGTCCTTGGCTTTACAGAAGCTTCTTAGCTTCAGGAGATCCCACTTATTAATTGTTGGTCTTAGTGTCTGTGCCACTGGTGTTATATTTAGGAAGTGGTCGCCAGTGCCAATACGTAGAAGTGCATTTCCCACTTTCATTTCTATCAAGTTTAAAGTGGCTGGGTTTATTTTGAGGTCTCTGACCCACATGGATTTCAGTTTTGTGCAGGGTGACAGGCTTGGATTAATTTTCATTTTTCTACACACTTCCATCCAGCTATGCCAACACCATTTGTTAAATATACCATCTTTTTTCCATTGAATGTTTTGGACCTCTTTGTCAAAGATGAGGTGTTCATAGGTTTTTGGGTTAATGTCTGGATCCTCAATTCTATTCCATTGATCCACAAGTCTGTTTTTATGACAGTACCAGGCTGTTTTTATTACTGTAGCTCTATAGTATAACATGAAGTCAGGGATGGTGATAACTCCTGAGGTTATTTGTTGAGTAAAAATGTTTTGGCAATCCTGGCTTTCCTGTTATTGCAAATGAAATTGAGTAATGTTCTTTCAAGGTCCAAAAAATATTGTGTTGAGATTTTGATGGGCACTTAACTGAATCTGTAGATTGCCATTGGTAGAATTGCCATTTTTACTATGTTGATCGTACCTATCCAGGAACATGGGAGAACTTTCCATTTTCTGATATCCTCTTCAATTTCTTTCTTCATTGATTTAAAATTTTTGTCAAGTAGGTCTGTTACTTCTTTGGTTATAGTTACTCCAAGGTATTTAATAATATTTGCAGTTATTATAAAGGGTAATGTTTCCCTTATTTCTTTTTCAGCTCTTCTATTTTAGTGTATAGAAGGGCTACTGATTTCTTTGAGTTAATCTTGTATCCTGCTACATTGCTGAAGGTGTTTATCAGCTGTAGCAGTTCCTTGGGAGAATTTTGTGGATCAGATATGTATACAATCATATCATCTGCAAATAGAGATAGTTTCACTTCTTCTTTTCCAATGTGTATCCCCTTAATCTCCTTTCATTCTCTTATTGCTTTAGCTAAAACTTTGAGAACTATATTGAATAGCTAATGAGTGATAGGACATCCTTCTCTATTTCCTGATTTAGTGGGATTGCTTTGAGTTTTTCTCCATTAAGTTTGATACTGGCTCTCGACTTCTTGTAAGTCACCTTTATTATATTTAGTTTTGGGTTTTCTCCCTGTATTCCTGATCGCTCCAGGGCTTTAATCATAAGAGAGGGTTTGATTTTGTCAAAGACTTTTTCAACATCTAAGGATATGATCATGTGTTTTTGTTCCTTTAATTTGTTCATATGATGGATAACATTTGCAGTTTTTGTATGTTAAAACAGTCCTGCATTTCTAGGATGAAGTGTATTTGGTTGTGCTGGATGATATTTTTATACATTGTTGTATACGGTTTGCCAAAATTTTGTTGAGAATTTTCGCATCAATAATCATGAGGTAAATTTGTCTGTAATTCTACTTCTTTGTTGTGTCTTTTAGTGGCTTGGATATTAGGGTAATTGTGGCCTCATAAGTGGAATTTGGCAATATCCCTTCAGTTTCTATTATGTGAAATAGTTTAAGGAGTAACGGTAGTAAGTCTTTGAATGTCTGGTAGAATTTGGCACTGAAACAACCTGGACCAGGGCTTTTATTTTTGGGGAGGCTTTTAATGGCAGCTTCAATTTTCTTAAGGGTTATAGGCCTTTTTAGGTAATTAATCTGATCTTCATTTAATTTTGGTAGATGGTACCTGTCCTGAAAGCTGTCCATTTCTTTGATGTTTTCCATTTTTGTGGAATACACATTTTCAAAGTATGATCTGATAATTCTCTGTATTTCCTGGGGGTCTCTTGTTATGACCCCCTTTTCATTTCTTATTTTGTTTATTTGAGCTCTCTGTTTTTTGATTAGTATGGCTCAGGGTTTATCTATCTTGTTGACTTTCTCAACGAACCATCTCATTGATTCTTTCATTGTCCTTTTTGTTTCAATTGTATTGATTTCAGCTCTAAGTTTGATTATATCCTGCTGTCTACTCCTTCTAGGTGAGTTTGTTTCTAATTGTTGTAAGGCTTTCAGCTCAGCTGTTAGGTCTCTAGTGTGGGATTTTTCTAGGTTTTTCATTTAGGCACCTAGTGCTATGAATTTTCCTCTTAAGACTGCTTTCATTGTGTACCACAAGTTTGGATATGTTGTGGATTCATTTTGATTCAATTCTAGGAATACTTTGATTTCTTTCTGAATTTCTTCCTTGACCCAGATCTGGTTAAGCTGAGTGATGTTTAATTTCCATGAGTTGGTAGGCTTTCTTTTATGTTTGATGTTGTTGAACTAACTTTAGGCCCTGGTGGTCTGATATGTTACAAGGGATTATTTCCATTTTTTGGTATCTATTGATATTTGCTTTATGACCAATTATATGGTCAATTTTGGAGAAAGTTCCATGAGGAGCTGAGAAATATGTATATTCCTTTGCATTTGGGTGGAAGCTTCTGTAGATAGCTATTAAATCCATTTGCATCATAACCTCTTTTAGACTCCTTATTTCTCTTTTTAGTCTCTGTCTGGTTGACCTATCCAGGGGTGAAAGTGGGGTATTGAATTCTCCCACTATTATATAAGAATTGATGTGGGATTCGAGCTTTAGCAGTGTTTCTTTCACATAAATAGGTGCCCTTGTATTAGGGGTCATAAATATTCAGGATTGAAATCTCCTATTGCCCAATTTTTCCTGTAATCAATAAGTAATGACCATCTTGTTCCCTTTTAATTGCTTTTAGCTTAAAGTCCACTTTGTTAGATATTAGGATTGCAACCCCTGCTTGTTTCTTAGGACCATTTGACTGGAAAATCTTTTCCCAACCCTTTACTCTAAGCCTGTGTCTGTCTTTGCTGTTGAGCTGTGTTAATTCTTGGCAACAGAAGGATGGCTTCTGTTGTTGTATCCATCTTGTTAGTGTGTGGCGTTTTGTAGGAGAGTTGAGTCCATTGATATTAAGGGATATTAGTGACCATTGATTGATATTTCCTGCCATTTTTGGTGATAACTTGTTAGTATTTCCTTTCTTTGGAGTATTCTTCTGTGGAATTATTGGTTGTTTGTGATTTCGGGGGTGTATCTGGGGTCCTTGGGTTGGAGTTTTCCCTCTAATACTCTTTGTAGTGCTGGATTGGTAGATAGATATTCTTTCAGTCTGACTTTGTCCTGAAATACCTTGTTTACTCCATCTATGGTGATTGATAATTTTGCAGGTTATAGTATTCTAGTTGGCAGCCATGCTCTTTTAGTGTCTGTATAACTTCTGACCAAGCCCTTCTAGCTTTCATCGTTTCCATTGAATAGACAGGCTTTATTCTGATGGGTCTGCCTTTATATGTAATTTGGCCATTGTCTTTTGCAGCTCTTAAAATTTTTTCTTTGTTTTTTATGTTTTGTGGCTTGATTATAATGTGGTGTGCTGACTTTTTTGAGGGGCCATATCTATTTGGTGTTCTGTACGCTTCTTGTATGTTTATAGGCATTTCCTTCTTCAGGTTAGGGAAGTTTTCTTCTATGATTTTATTGAAAACTTTATCTGTGCCTCTTAGCTGATATTCTTCTCCTTCTTCTATTCCTATTATTCTCAAGTTGTGTCTTTTCATGGTGTCCCAGATTTCCTGAACATTCTGAGTTATGGTTTTTTTGGTTTTAGTATTTCCTTGACTGATATATCTATTTGAGCTACTGAGTCTTCCACTTCAGAGTTTCTATCTTCTATCTCTTGAAGTCTGTTTGTTATGCTTGTATCTTTGGTTCCAGCTTTCTTCTTCAGGTTTTCTATTTCCATCTTTGCCTTATTTTGTGCCTTTTTAATTGCTTCTATTTCAGTTTTTAGTTCCTGGCATGTTTCATCATTTTTTGGTTTATTTTTTCTTGGTTTTCTTTTATAGATTTGTTTATCTCTTCCAATTTTTCATTTGTATTTTCTTCTATTTCTTTAAGACACTTTTTCATATCTTCTTTGAGAGCTTCGATGATCATCATAAAAGAATTTTTGGTTTTGCTTCCTTCTGTTTCCTATTCATTGTTCAGTTCAGATCTTGTAGTTGTAGGATTGCCACTTTCTTCTGGAGTTACCTTGTTGTTCTTTATATTATTATGTAAATTTTTGCACTGGCATCTGACCATGGCTTCAGTGGTTCACGATTAGTTGACTCCTGGTCAGTTGTGGCACTCGGGCTTGTGTGTCTCCTGTCACCTGTGAACAAAATGTCTGCTCAATCTCTACCTCTGCTCTGGGCAGGGGACTGACTTTCAATTCTTCAATCCTTCTCTGAGCAGTTGGAGGTGGGGTGTCCGTGCAAGTTCCCTTAGCAGCTGCTAGGGGGACCCTGACAGCCAAAGTTTATCTCTGTCTGCTTAAGAGTGTGTGGTTACACGCTCTACAGACAGCACCTGGTCCTGGAACGGGAACCCCACTGGAACACAATTTTCCCTGGCAGGGATTCAGGTGCTGGGGCCTGCTTAAACCCCCTCACCTTTGGGCAGAGTCTGAGTCTGTCTTTCAGACTCATCAGTCCTTCTCTGTTTGCTCAGTTGGAGGCAGCTGGCAGTGCAAATTACCTCAGCAGCCTGTTTTGGGGACCCTGGCAGTCAGAGTTTATCTCTGTCTGTTACAGAGTGTGTGGGGACAAGCTCCACAGACTGTCTCATCTAATCATTTCAAATGACCTATCTTTAAGTTTTTTAGTTATTTCTTCTGCCCAAATAGTGTGCTATTGAACTATCCTGGATAGAATAATTTTTCTTATCTACATGTATATTTGATAGATTCTAATTTTTACGATTAGTATATGAAATACCATAGACACAATTTTGTGTGTGCATGTGTGTTTGTGTGTGTGATTGCTTTTATTTTTAAAAGAGTTTCTGCCCTAGACAGGGACATCCTGTGAATTTCTGGAGGTTTCCCTACCACCCGGTCTTTTTCCAATCCCACCTTGGCTTCCTCTATTAAGATCTCCATTTCTTTTTTTTCTCTCCCTCCTTGTTGTTCCTCTCACTCAATCATCTACTTCTCTCATAATTTGTTCCCACCTTTTCAAAGAACAGCCACGCTAAGTGCCACCACAAAACTTACATCCAACAATGAATAAAGGTAGAGGCAGTGATACATGCATGACTGAGCCCTGGACTGAATTACTGGTCTAGCTGATAGCAGCGGAAGAGACATTAGTAAAGGGATAGGAACTATGAGGACAATTCTCACAGTGATGACTGGTTGGAGCTCTAGGGAGCTCTCTGAATCAAGAACAGCCACCTGGGAACCATCAGGAAAAGGAACTAGGCCCTCCAAGGATAGGCAACTGTCCACTCTCATGGACAGTATGTGGAGTCTCAAGGGGTGGGTTCAGACTGTGTTTCTTCCAGAGGAACATCTAATCCAGTCTTGATATTAGGATGAGCAAATAGGACTTTACTGGAGTGTATGCTGAGCTGATCCACCTTGGGACCTCTTGCCCTTTCTGGAGAGGGGATGAGGGGATGGGGAGGAGGGAGGCTGAGACTGACCAGGAGGGGTGGGGAAGGGGAAGAATGTTGGAATCATTGGATACATGGACAAAAAGACTTTATTCTATAAAAATAAATAACTTTTTTGTTTAAAAAAGAAAGAGTTTCTGAAAATTTTTGGTACACTATCATGTTTTAAACTTGACAGTTTGTTTTAGGGTTCTGACCATTATAACATATATCCCAAGTTACAGCATCATACAGAATCTAAAGATGATTTTAGACTTTATTTGAGAGATTTGTTTGGGAAGCATCTATTTTTATTTTCTTCATTTTGTTGCAACATATAGAACATGGTATTAGAAAAATCAAGGTTATAATGTTTAATAGAAAACCAGAAATATTTGTTACTTTCTTTTGAAATATTGTTTTAAATTAGGTAGTCTCTTATTAATGGGAACAAATTATTATTTTATATAGCAACTACAGTTTCCCTTCCCTTTTCTCCTTCCAGCATTTCCCATTTTCCTCATTCACTCTTCTCAAAAAGATCAGACCTCACATGGATGTTGCTAAAACATGGCTAATCAATGGGCAGTAAGACTGAGTACCTCCCTTATATTAAAGTTGGGCACAGCCACTCCCCAGTATTATGAATAGGGTCCCACAAGCCAGCAAAAGAGTCAGAGACAACCTTTACTCCCACTGTTACAAGTCTCACAAGAAGAATTAGCTACACAACTGTCACATATATGCAGAGAGTCAAGGTTAGTACCATGCAGGCTCCCTGATTGTCAGTTCAGTCTCCGTGAGCACCTATAAGCCAAGATTAGTTGATTCTGCAGGATTCTTATGATTTTCCTTGGCCCTTTTGGTTCCTAAAACCCTTTTCTCTCTCTCTCCAACAGGACTCCTCAAGCTCTGCCTAATGTTTTACAGGGATCTTTGCATCTGTCCTTCAACTAGTAGATGAAGGCTCTCATGATAATTGGGGTTAGAATCAATATTTGAATATAGCAAAATATCACCAGACATCCTTACATTGGAATTTTTTCATCTATTCATGTTTGGGTCTATCCTACGTCTCTGGGCCATCCAGGCTCTAGGAAGTGTCAGTTGAGGGATCTCTCTCATGGCCTGATTCTCATGTTGGACCAGTCAATTTCAGTCACTCCCACAATCTCTGTGCCAACCCCAGCACATCACATAGGAAGTACAGACTATAGGTTGAAAGTTAAGTTGCTGGGTTGGTGTTCCAATCTTTCCACTGGAAATCATGTCTGATCACAGGAGATGGACAGTTCAGGTTACATATCCTGTATTGCTGGAAATCTTATTTGGAGTCATTCTTCTAAATACCTGGGAATTTCCCTTGCACCAGATTTCTACATGATTCTAAAATGACTCCCTCACCAGTCATTTTGGAAATACCATTTTTTTCTCTGTGGTGGAAAACAAGCCCATTATTAAAATAAGTATTTTATGTTTGTATTCTCAAAGTTTTACCTCTTTCAGTATCCCTCTTTGTTCTTTGTAAATGTATAAAACTAATTCTAATTTTATCATGTGTCTGATTCACTGTGACAATTTTTGAGCTCTCATGACTATTTCTTCCTTTGAATATTTTTTAACAAAACTTTTATTTTTATATATTTGCCTTGGTGTTTTGCCTGGAACTGGGAATTAGAAATACAGACAGTTGTGAACTGCCATGTGAGTACTAGGAATTGAACTCTGGTCCTCTGGAAGAACAGTCTCCAGCCCTCCTTGAATATTTTGAGGTGTGTGTGTATGTGTGTGTGTTGTTTGCAAATGTGAGAGCATATTATATACACCCATGCAGAGTCTATAGCCAGACACTAGAAATATCCTTTGATTGTTTTCTGCCTTATTGGCTTGAAGGTGTCTCACTCAACTAGATTTGTGCGCCTTTGACAACTCTGGTTGACTAAAGAATTTATAGGATCTGCCTGTTTCTAGCCATAATGTGGTTACAAACAAGTACTGCCCTGTCCAGCTTTTTATACAGGTTCTAGAGATTCAAATCCAAGTCTATATTGCTATAGTCCAAGGAACCTTAACAAATGAACCACATAGTTTGTATTTGTTGCAAAAGCCACAAAACTATAGATTTTAAATATTTACTTCATATATCTTTTGCGTAATAAATTGTCTCCATGTTAAATACTTAAATGTTTATTTTAAATTGAAATCTACACTTTGGGCAGAGTATTTTTTCTATTTCATTCTGAATTTGCTGGGGTGACACAAATATAGGATGCAATCTTATTCAAATTTTGTCCAACTACATGCCTGGCAGTTTATGACAGCTGTCAGCTGGGAAATTAACTGGTATTGAGTAGCAGAACATATATACAGTAACTTTCTGTATGACCCTCACTTTCCCATAACAATATCTATGTTACAGGGATAATCAGCTTGAGAAAGAAAGAGAGAGAGGGAATCTACTTTTGGTAGCAGAAATTGCACCACCTTCTCGAAAAGTGTCGTAGAATTTACCTCTATTACTTACCAATTCAGCTCATTTTACTCATCCCAAGTCAGTCACTAGTACTGTATATATTTTGTACTGTAGCTTAATTCTATTCAACAGGGTCTTTTTTAATGATATTTGTAAATTCAATACACATGGCATATGTTTACTAAGAAAGAATAAAATAAGATTATATATATATATATATATATATATATATCTGTAGTTAGATACATATCAATGCAAGGACTTGAGACACTAATAAATTGACACAAATTTCACCATTTAATGATGATGCCGTCTTATCTGAATGTAGACAGAGGTAGCAGTCAAGTTTGTGTGTGTGTGTGTGCATGTGAAAAAATAACTAATACCACTAAGTGAAAGAAATTTTAAGGCGTAAACTCAGTATTATACTCACTTCCTGATTACTTTGGAAATATTTTTATCTTGTTTATTCAGAGAAATATTTTGGAAATTACCATGTTGAAAACAGAATGTAAATACAAGAGTAAATTGGACTGTGTTTTCATTCTGGATTAATTAAAGTCTGAATAAAATCCATAATACAGAACACATAAGCAAGTTTCAAAACCAAATAGTGAAGCTAAGCTAGAAATATAGCAAGAACCTATCTAGTAGAGAAAATTAGGGCTCAGAAAAAAATCTTGCTATGAATTTCCAGATGTTTGTAAATATCCCCACATTTGGATCCTATACTTGTTTGGACTTTGACACATTCAAGTTCAGTCTTTAGCTTTAATCTATGTAGAGCTAAGAAAATTAGAAATCAACTCACCATCTACAATGAAGTATGATTTATATGCACATAAATTATTGCAGTAATATAAAATAGACTCCTAGCACTAGGGATACTAAGGCAGGGGAATTGCAAGTTTGAAGTTAGCCTACACTTACAAGAAAAACAATGTCTCCATAAACAAAACCAAAATAAATGTAGGATTTCATTTTCTTTTCTTTTTTTGATGTCTTTTGCTTATTATTTATCTGCACAAAGACACAAGCATACATACATATATATATATATATGTGTACATAAACAAAAGAAGAAGAGAATTAGTATTCCACATCTGTTTTACATAGGCTATTTTGGCTTTTTAAACAGCATAATTCTGGTAGCACTGGTACCCACATAGAATTGCCTCATTACCATTTAAATCTGGGAAACTCCAAAATGGAAAAGACAAGGTGCCAACACAAGAATTAGTCACACAGCTATCTTCACAAGGATCAACAAGACGAGTGAAATAAATAAAATTAACATATTTGCATGCTGGGTATACTATATCACAATCCAAAAAGATAATGGCCCCACATACTCAGATAACTTAGTTAAATAGGATGATTATTTTATGTGTTATGAGGTAATATATAAATTCTAGTGATAGTTAGTAAAAGTTACCCATAATCTAATTTTACTCATTATGTCAATAAGCCTTTATAAAACTTCCCCAAAATTATCATGATTATTTGAATCTTTGCCTTGGTGTTTGCCTGAAACTGGAACTACAGACAGTTGTGAGCTGCCATGTGGGTGCTGTGAATTGAACCCAGGTCCTCAGGAAGAACAACCAGTTCTCCCAACCACTGAACCATCTCTCCAACCCCCCAAAAATTATCATAAATTTTTACATTTTTTTCAACAGAAAGTTCAAGTTTTTTAAAAATATATTATTTGAGTCTATTTTCCTACCTCATTAAATGCTTCAGGAAAAAATTCACATTTTTCTTATTCAAGCATTATGCAATTTTAATGTATTTAGGAATCTTAAAAACTGCAAATCATTTAATTTTTTCTGTGTAGCTATTGTAATCTGTCTTTACAGTTTTACTGTCAGATTCATATAGTATCTACATATATCAATGTGTTTCTTATAAGAGCAGGAAATTAGGAAAACAGTAATAGGCAGAAATGTTGGAGAAGTTAGTGCTTATTTCTAATTTTATGACTTATTTTATATATATTATTTATTGTTTGATGATTTTATGTCATGTACCCCATCAACCTCAGTTATCAGTGCTCTCACACCCATACCCACTCTTATGATCTCCCCACTTACAAAAATGCCCTTTCATGCTGCTCATTTACTTACTGTAGCATAATTAAACTCCCTGTGGCCAGACCCTTAAAGAAAATAAGTCTTTCCTCACCCACCCCTCTGCCACAGGCCATTAATGCAGAAGTAAGGTACTGTGTCATTTAGTTATGTTCTAGCCTGAACTCTTGTACACAATGACTGTTTTTTTTAAGTCCACTAATGAGTGAGTACATCCCCTGCTTCTCTTTCTGGGTTTGTGATACTGTGCTCAGGAGGATATTCTCCAAATTCTACCATAAGATTTTTAAGAAGTTTTTTATTTAAAAAGTTTTTCTATATCTACCACTGCTCCCCCAACCTTCCTTTTCCTAGTCCCTCCCTCTCCTCACTCAGCGTCCCCTCATGCCATACCCCTATCCATTCCTCAAGGAGGGCAAGGAGTCCCAAGGTGGGTCAGTTCCATTTGGCATATCCAGCTGAGGTAGGTCTGAGTACCTCATCCTAGTATTAAGGCTGGGTTACATGTTTCTCTGTAGGGAATGGACTCCAAGAGCCAGTTCATGCACCAGGAACATAGTCTGATTCTATTGCAAGAGGCTTCACAAACTGCCCATGCCATTTCATAGTGGTCTACCTCTTGGAGGGTTTAGTTCCTATCCCTGAAGCTTTCTCTGTGATTATTTCAGAGTCAGTGAGCTCCTAATAGCTTCAGTCAGCCATCTTTGTGGGTATTTTCCTCATGTTCCTGATCCCTTTGCTCATATACTCTCTCTTCTCTCTCTCTTCAGCTGGACTAGGAGCTCAAATTGGTGCTTAGGTCTGAATATTTGCTTTTGCCTCTATCCATTGCTGGATGAGGGTTCTATAATGTCAACTAAGGTGGTCATTCATTTGATTAGAGGAGAAATCCTGTTTAAGTATCTTCTCTACTATTGCCTGGAGTCCTAGCCAGGGATATCTTGTGGGTTTATGTAGGTTTGCTTAGCATCAGGTTTCCTTCTAACCCCACAGTGTCTCCCTCTATCAAGACATCCATTCCTTTTTTTCTCCTTCTCTGTTGCTCCTCTCACTCAATCATCTCCTGTCATGATTTGTTTCCATTTCCCCTTGCTTGCACCTCATTATGATTCCAGTTTACTGAGGACATCTCTATTTCCCCTTCCCAGGGGATCCCTGCCTGGGTGTCTCTCTTACGTTCCTTCTGTTACCTAGCTGTTATGGGGTTGTGGCTTGCAGTCTAGATATTCTAGATATTCTTTACTTTATGTCTAAAACTCACTTATGAGTCAGTAAATATCATCTATATGTTTCTGGGCCTGTGTTACCCTACTCAGAATGATACTCTCTAAATCCATTCATTTGCCTGCAAATTTTAGGGTGTCGGATTTTTTCTGCTGAGTAGTACTCCACTTTATAAATGTACCAGAATTTGCTAATCCATTCTTTAGTTGAGGGGCATCTAGGTGGTTTCCAGGTTCTGGCTATTATGAATAATGCTACTATGAACATAGCTGAGCTAATGCCCTTGGGGTAAGATTATGCATTCTTTGAGTATATGCTCAATAGTGGTATTGCTGTATTATTGGGGAGATTGATTTCTAGTTTTAAAAGAAACCATAATACTGATTTCCAAAGTAGATACAAAAGTCTATACTCTCACCAGCAATGGAGGAATGTTCCCCTTGCTCCACATCCCCTCCAGCATAGGCTGTCATCTGTGCCTTTGATCTTAGCCATTCTGATAGATGTAAGATGGTTTTAAAAGCTTGTGCTTTGTTTCCTCATATGTAAAATGAGCAGGCTAAAATTAAACCTTTTAATTTTGTGACTATATTATGAAAGTAAAAGAAAATATACTTTAAAATTGTGTTAACATGTACATAATCTTGTCATAGACAATAATAAGTAAAAGCATGCAAAGAAATGATGAAAGATGAATTCTATATCAGGAAAGGCAGAGTTATATAAAAATGTTCATGGCCCTTTTCCGTGATACCTTCTAGGTTGTCAGCCATGTTAAGATGAAGCTGAATATTTCCTTAATGGACATCAGCTGTCAGACATTCATTGAAGTGAATGATGAATATGGACTTTGTCCTTTTAATAAGCATCACATGGCCAAAGAGCTGATGGTGCTATAAATGAAGAGTGGAAGGCTTTTGTGGTTTAAATTAGTAGTGGGAGTGACAAATGAGGATTTTCCATAAAGCAAGGTGTCTTGACTGAAAGTAGAATGTGTCTGCTGTTGATTAATGGTCATTCTTGTTACAAGATCAAGATCAAGGAGAACCAGAGAGAGGAAGCCTTAATGTGCTTGTGTGTATATTGTAGATACCAATCTGAGCATTCTTAATTAATTCTCTTATAGTAAGAGATAGATAGATAGATAGATAGATAGATAGATAGATAGATAGACAGATAGATAGATAAATGGATAGATAGATGCATAGGGCGATAGATAGAGATGAGAGAGAGAGAGACAAAGAGAGACAGAAAAGAGAGAGATTTATAAACTGACATTACTATGCCTTGGCAGTTGGGACCCAAAAAACCTAACAGAATATGAAAAACTTTTACTCTAAAGATTATGTCCACCAAATCACCTAAAATTTGGTGTATTGTTGCTTCCCATTCTCTGGAACATATTGGTTGTTCTGAAGAAAATACACTAGAAAAATGAGGAGGTGGCATTTGGATAAGAGAATGAAGAATGCAGAAGAAAAATGGAAGAAACAGATTGCCAAAATTTGTAGAGAATATTTTGTAAATAACATTCAGTTATTTTTAGTCTTTCTTCCTTTGCTAGCCTGGAAAGATTGATAATCATTATTACATGCTGATACTTTGGAGTTCTTCATCACACCACACAGAATGAGCTAGTAATTGCAGTACTAAATACTCTATTACTGACTCATTGCTAAATTATATCCCGTTATTGATGTAAATTTCCTACATTTTCACTGAAGAATCATGAGAATATAAGACATTACTACTTAAAATAAAACAAAGAAACATTACTGATATTTTATTATCATGATAGTATTAGAAATATCAGTTTCTCTATGTGGGCCAGTCTAGATCCAAACTCATGAATCTCTCCCATCTACTTCCACAGTGCTAGTATTAAAGCTGTGTGACATCATGTCTAATTCCACAATGACATTTTAGGTATATGTCTCCTATTTTTCAGTACAGTTTTGATCAAGCAATTTCATAGCTTGTCATGCATGAAATTAAGAAGGCAGCTGACAAATATCCATTCCCTTACCTCCAGCTTTCTCCTAAATCCAGGATTTTGACATAAGAAGGTAAGAGACCACAAAAAAAGTGTCTTTCTGCAAAACTGTAAATGTTACAGTTCTGTCCCTTTTCTTGCTTATTACTGAGTCTTTTCCTGGTGTTGACTGATATGCCTGTGGCTGGTATGCAGAGGGAATCTGTCTGTGGGATACATCATTATGTGATTCCCTGACACACAATTTTCTGACTTCCAAATTTGTGTTTTCATTTTTAATTAACATTAGTAACTACATGAAAATTTGTAAGAACTAATTCATGTCTTTTCTTCCAACTACAATGCAAATGAGTATGGAGTACAGGTTTTGAATTCTTCATTATGACCTTATTTACCAGCTTCACTATATACTCACCACAGCATTCTGTTATTGATCCTGAGGCATGATGTTCCATGCCAGTTAGATAGTTGGCCTCTATTATTTTAGCTTCAGTCTTGCTGCTTGATATCCAACAATTGTCTCTGTGCTATGTTTGATTTTAATTCAGACATATTCACTTCCATTAATCTGGGATAAGTGACCTGGGTTAATTGGCTGCAATCCTATCTTGAGCTTGTAACCAAGGTAAGTTAAACAAAGGTCCCATAAGGATGTGTCTTTCATTGCTTGTTGTCAACCTTCTATCCTCCATCCAAATGCAAATTTTAACTTCTATCAACTTCTATCACAAAGGTACTGTGAATTACTCTTAAAGTCACAATGATTGACTGGTAGTCTTCTTAGAAAAGATAGCAGCAAGACTGCTGAAACCCAATTATCCAGCCTTGTGTTCACTTCCTGTCAGAACAGAAAACCAAGCTGATCCATTGTCTCTTTCACTACATTTTTATTTTCTTTACTATTATAAGAGCATATACTCATTGGTAAATTAATCAATCTATTCCGTTTATAGATATCAAAATGATTCATGCAAAACTGATTTCTTCTTTTTATTCACAATCCTTTTTTTGCTATTTCCTTTGATGTAGCTTCAAACTTAGAGAAAGGGCTTTTAGCTTTCTTTGAGTTTTACTTTGTTTTATACAAGGCTGCAAAAAACTTATATAAAAAGCATATACTCTATTATTGCAATGCTTCTTTGTGTAAGAAACATAAACTAATCATAATGACAAAAGTTGTCTCTCAACTGGAAGGACAGGATGGCAATATGTGTAATCATGTAGAGACGTTTTCACTTACATAATCAGCAGTTCATATTGGTGGCAGATGGAATCTCTGCTGGGCTACAAGCAGAAGAACCTATATAAGGGTATTCTACACATTAATTTTATGTTAACATGCTATCATTAGAACTTCTTAACATTCACCCAACTTGACATTCACCTAATGAACTTTAGAGGAGGCCAGGTGGGTGTTTAAACAGAAATCTCTGCAGTTCAGTTAAATTTTTTGCTCTTTAATATTTTGCTTCATTTTAATATATTTCCAAGGTAGTATACAGAATAATGGGTTTCATTATGGCACTCTCATACATGCTTTCTTTTAATTCATTGACTTCTCTAATTGCCTGTCCCAATCCTACTACTCCATACCCTTTGTCACTACAATAACTCCACTTCTGCTTTCATGTCATATGTCTGCCTACACTCCATACATTTCTTAAAATTTATTCTCCTTTTTAATGTTTTTTCTTTTTTCTCTTGTTTAAATCTGTGGTACTAACATATGGGATGGTGCTGCCCGCATTTAAAACGCATCATCCTGTCTCAGTGAAATATCTCTAAAAGTGATGGGATGAGGTGGGGGGAAGAAGGGAGAAAAAGGAATAGAAGGGAAACAGTGGATGGTACATAAAAGAAAAAACCTTTTTAAATAATAAAAGAGAAAAAGGGAAAATTGCACTCTAACCACTGGTTAATGAATGTATGAATTTGTACTATCTGATGTGTCAGACATATCAGTTTTTATCTTGAGATATATTCCTATGGATAATGAAGTGAAGACTACTATATATGATAAGTGTGGTGGAATGTTTTGTATGTTGCAAATAAAGTAACTGATTTGGCCTATGTATAGCAGCATAGAAGTGGGTAAAGAATCAGAGGGCAGGCAAGTAGGAAAGGGTGGAGTTAGCTAGTCTCTATCTGTCACTCACAGAAGCAGCATGTAGGAATCTAGGTGAGCCACCTAGAGCTGTGGGCCACGTGGTGGAAAGATAAACAGAAATGGGTTAAATTAAGATAAAAGAGCTAGCTAGTAATGTGCTTATAAGATATGGGCCAAGCAGTTTAAAAAATATAAGCGTGTGATTTATTTTTTTGGGGGACAAAAGCCATGGCACAAACTAAGTTTTAAACTGCCGCTGCGTGCACCAGGTCACAATACTCCCAGACCCCAAATGGGCCAGAGAAAACTTTCTACAACAGATAAGCAAATATGTTTGCCATACAGTTATTTTTTTACTTCACTGATTTTTTCTTTAAATATAAATATTTGAATTTTGATGATGTCCAATAGATATCCTTTTATCATTATGTAGTTAGTACCATATATATGAAGCTATTTCCTAGCCAAAAACCACAACTACAGTGTTTGACATTATGTTCTTGGAGTTTGTAATCATTTTAGATTTAACATTAAGTCTACGATCCACTTTAAATTTGTTATCTGGTTGTCTCAGGATGAGATGTTTAAAAACATATCAATTATTTAAATAAAACCTATACCAGATTTAAAAAAAAATGAAATACCTGGGATCAACCCAAAATTAGACTATTTTTCCTAAATTATGTTATTTATTTATTAAGCAAATAAAAACTGGTACTTAATCACAAATTAAAAATTGCTATATTAATGCAGCTTCAATAGAATTAAAAATCAACAACATTTTTGATTGTTAAATTCAAAGTATGTCATATCATCATTGTAAATGAATGGTATAAACTGCAATGTGACAATAAAAGATTATCTATTGAAACAGGTTAATAAATAAGAACATTTTTGATTTAAAAAAATAAGATAGGTTTTTGTGTGAAAAATTGGAAATCAATAGAGATTTATTACAGTGATTCTGGACAAAAATTAAAAATAGAGTGGAAAGTGCAGAAAGAAAAATCACAAGTAATATTTTAATATTTAGCAAAAAATACATTTATTTTTCCATTGCACATTTGCATATGTGTAGAATATATTAAAAACATAAGCAATCTATGCTAGCATTGCTCACCTAATCTAAAAATAATTTTTAAAGAAAACTAAACATTTTGCCATTACTTACTTAGTAGTACTATTATTCCCTTAATAAAGAAACATAATTTCTAAAATTTATGTAAATAAATGGATAGCTGTGTTCATGTGTGGGTGTTTGTACTACCTAAAAGTATAAATTATTCAGTATCATCTGATATTGCTTTTTTCCTAATAACCCAAATAACTTGTGGCCCATATATAACTAATAGTTAAAAGAATTTAGTGAGTTATCACTAACTTGAAATAAAAAAGTTACTTGAAGTATAGCACAAATAAAAAGTTACTTTTTTCCACAAATTATTGCTTTCAAAAGTTATCAAAGAATGGAAAGAGAGATGGCTCAGTAGTTAAAAGTAGTAATTGTAGAGGATCAGGGATCAGTACCAACATGGCAGCTCACAACTACCTGAAACTCCTCTTCCAAGAAATCAAATGCCCTCTTCTGAATTTACCAGTACTAGGCAAACATACAGTGCAGGTACGTATATGCAAATAAAGCAATCATACACATAAAATATATAAATCCTTTAAAAAGTTGTCAAAAATCATTAGGACATACTGTACAGGTAATATTTCCTAAAAGCACAATTATCAATATAAGAATAAATTAGAAATTACTTAAAAATGGAAATGCACTTAGTATAGCCCATGTATCTGAAGAATTCCAAATCATGCTTACAAATATAAAGAACATTACCATAATGAATTATATTTTATTCTTTCTCCTACCTTGCTTATGCAAGTTAACCAGAAATATCACTGTCTTTGAGTTTGTTGGTCAACAAGAGCATCTCATATGCCCAGTGTTATGCTCTAAACAAGTAGTTCTCAACCTTATTAATGCTGTGGCCCTTTAAGATAGTTCCTCATGTTTTTGTGATCCCCAACCATCATGAAATTATTTTATTGATACATTATAGCTGTACTTTTGCTGTTATGAATTGTAATATCATTATCTGATATGCAACCACAAATGGATTGTGACCCAGAGATTGAGAACCACAGTTCTAGACTATATTTTTTGAGAATATAAGAAAAAATGTTTGAAAATGACAATTTTTCATTGTCACTTATGGTTAGAGAGGCATAAATGACACATTTGTTGGCAATAAAATCCATAAAGATTCATGAGAACCTGAGTTTTGTTTTGTCCATTGTCCTGTCCTGTATTGTGCTTTGCCACATGAGTATTAGATAACATGACCATATTCTTCACTATCCAGTGTGAGCATAAGAGAATTTTCTAAACAGGAGAGATGTTAGGACCTTAGCATAAACTGGGATAGTGCGGGCAAACTATATCTCCACTGCATTGTATTTCATAGCACTTGTACATTTGGCATAGTTTTATTCTCTCACATTTTATAAAGAAATTGTGATATCCATGGACTTGAAAACGTAACTAAGATGAGACACACTTAATTCACCTATTTGCTCAACTACAAAATTTCTAGAAACATAAACTTATACCATGCCTACCCTGTTATCATTTTCCCCAGAACTGCTGTTATATAGATAATAACCTTCTGGTTAACCTTTACCTATTATATTTATAAACCTCTTTTAATATGGACTCCAACAAGAGGAAAACAGAGACAGGACAAAAGTATGAGGAGAGGCTAAAGAAAAGTTGGGAATAAAAGCAGAACTGAACTCCTAACTTTAATGTAATAGAATATAGAAGAAATTTTTATGAAAGTACTTTAAAAATTTAGACACAGATGACAGCCTATGCTGGAAAGGTTGCAGAGCAAGGGGAACGCTCCTCTATTGTTGGTGGGAGTGTAAGCTTGTTCAGCCACTCTAGAATGCAGTATGGCAGTTTCTCAGAAAATTGGAAATCAATCTCCCCAAGGATCCAGCAGTACTATTTCTGGGTGTATACCCAAAAGAAGCACATTCACACTCCAAAGGCATTAGCTCAACTATGTTCATAGCAGCGTTATTCCTAATAGCAAGAACCTGGAGACAAACTAGATGCCCCTCAACTGAAGAATGGATTAACAAACTGTGATACATCTACACAATGGAGTACTACTCAGCAGTGAGAAAAAATATTGCTCTAAAATTTGCAGGCAGACAGATGGATTTGGAGAATATCCTCCTGAGCAAGGTATCACAAACCCAGAAGGATAAGCAGAGGATGTACTCACTCATTAGTGGAATCTAAACAAAAAAGCAAAAGGCAAAGCATGTCCAGGCTGCAAACCACAACCACTGAACAGCTTGGGATCTGAAACACTGGACTGATACCTTGGTTGCCACTCCCTCTAGAGGAAGACCTGACTTGGTCTTGATGTTGGGGTGAGGAAACTGGATCTGCCAGGAGTGGATGCTGAACTAAGCCATATTGGGACATATACACGGATAGAAAGTGTGACTTTACTCATAATAAAAAAAGAAAAAAAAAGAAATTAGTATTATAAACATTATGTTTGTGTAATAGCAAATAATAGAAAAGATTTATTTTTATTTTATTTATGATGAATATTTTGGAATCATGTGTGCATATCTGTGCACAACATGCATGCAGTACACACAGAGGCCAGAAGACAGAAATCCCCAGGAGCTAGAATTATCTATGATTATGATCCATGAAATGAGTATGGAAAACTGAATCTGAGTTCTCTCCAAAAGTAGAAACTGATGAACCATATCTTCCCTGCAATAAAATTAGCTTGTAAGAAGGATGTCCAGTAGTAAATCTTGAACATTTATTAGCTTTTGGAGTATAAAGTAAATTTATACCAAAATAAACAAGAAATTATAAATTTATGTTCCTTTCAGCAAGCTGACATTTTGTGGTGAAGTGAATTAAAGTTGTTTCAGATATTGTGCCATGTCAGTGATTTTAAAAGTGATATTCTATATTCAGATTTAAAAATAAGTCTCATATATGACTGTTAAGAATTGTATGCTGAAGTTTTCAATCATATTTATAGTTGACAGCATTTCCCAGAAGATACCAAAGCACTTTTGCCCTATCTCAATTCTTTGGTTCTTGGTTTCAACAAGACCAAATTTTAGTTATTCTTTCTGTCAAAGTAGAAAACTTGTTATATAATCTAAAACATTAAGACAAAATTTAAAGCACTGTCATACATTGTTTTGGATGTCATGGTATAAAATGAACTTAAAAATCATTGTCAAATTTATCAACTGTTAAAGATTATGGAATCAAAATCAAAATAAAATAAAATAAAATATCAAAAAAAGATTATGGAATCAAAAATACCCTGACTATTTTATTTTTTCTTTTTTTATTTTGTATTTATCAAGAAAAACAGTAAATTGAATTTAAAATGCTGATAAGTTAACAATAACTATAAAGAAAATAAAAATCATAAGCATGACTTATCAACAGTGATAATGCAAATAATTTGCTACACATAAAATTACTTTGTGTTCAGCTTTCCCTCTAGATTTTTTTTTCTATCCCTGTATATCCCCATTCAAGGTCCCTTCCCCCTCCCGCCACATCAGGTCATTTTTTCTTCTCAACAACTCTCCATCCCCTCCCTGGGCAGACTGCAGACAGTCCCATGGACCCACTGATCCAATAATGCTTAGTTCAGTCTCCATCCTGGCAAATCCAGTTTTGTCCCCCCTCCCTGAAGAGTGAGTCAGGTGTTCCTATAGGTGGAATGGGATCCAAAGGGTCAGTCCCGGGTGTTTCTGATGCCAAGCTGTTTAATGGTTGTGGTTTATAGCTTGAGCATGGTAGGCTTTTTTTTTTGTTAGTTTGTTTAGAGACCACTAATGATTGAATACTTCCCCTGCTTTTCTTTCTGAGTTTGTGATACCTCGCTCAGGAGGATATTCTCAAAATCCATCCATTTGTCTACAAATTTTAGGATATCATTCTTTTTACTGCTGAGTAGTATTCCATTGTGTAGATGTACCACAGTTTGTTAATCCGTTCTTCAGTTGAGGAACATCTATGTTGTTTCCAGGTTCTTACTATTACAAATAATGCTGCTATGAACATAGTTGAACTAATACCTTTTGAGTGTGACGGTGCATCTTTAGGGTATATACCCAGATGCACCGTCCTTGGGGTCCTTGGGGAGCTTGAATCTCAATTTTCTAAGAAACCACCATATTGCATTCCAAAGTGGCTGAACAAGCTTACACTCCCACCAACAATGGAGTAGTGTTCCCCTTGATCTGCATCCTCTCCAACATAGACTATCATCTGTGCCTTTTACCTTAACCAATCTAACAGGTGTTAGGTGGTATGTCAAAGTTATTTTGATTTGCATTTCTCAGATGGCAAAAGATGATGAGCATTTTTTCAGGTGCCTTTCAGCCATTAGTAATTCCTTTGTTGAGAATTCCCTTTTTAGATCTGAACCCCATTTTTTGATTTGGTTATTCAAGGTTTTGGGCTCTAGATTCTTGAGCTCTTTATATACCTTAGAGATCAGTCCTCTATCACTTTTAGGGTGGGTGAAAATCTTTTCCCATTCTGTAGGCTGTTGTTTTGTCCTATTGACAGTGTCCTTGGCTTTACAGAAGCTAATTAGCTTCAGGAGATCCCACTTATTGATTGTTGGTCTTAGTGTCTGTGCCATTGGTGTTATATTTAGGAAGTGGTCACTTGTACCAATTCATAGAAGTGTATTAGTTCAAAGTGCCTGGGTTTAAGTTGAGGTCTTTGATCCACTTGGATTTGAGTTTTGTGCAGGGTGACAGGCTAGGATCTATTTGTATTTTTGTACACATTTCCATCCAGCTATGCCAACACCATTTGTTAAATATACTATCTTTTATCCATTGAATGTTTTGGTCCTCTTTGTCAAAGATCAGGTGTTCATAGGTTTTTGAGTTAATGTCTGGATCTTCAGTTCTATTCCATTGATACACAAGGCTGCTTTTGTGCCAGTACCAGGCTGTTTTTATTACTGTAGCTCTATAGTATAACTTGAAGTCAGGGATGGTGATACCTCCTGAGGTTCTTTTGTTGACTAAAATTGTTTTGGCAATCCTGGCTTTCCTGTTATTCCAAATGAAATTGAGTATTGTTCTTTCAAGGTCCAAGAAATATTGTGTTGGGATTTTGATGGGCGGTGCATTGAATCTGTTGATTGCCTTTGGTAGAATTTCCATTTTTACTATGTTGATCCTACCTATCCATGAATATGAGAGAGCTTTCCATTTTCTGATATCCTCTTCAATTTCTTTCTTCAATGATTTAAAATTTTTGTCAAATAGGTCTGTTACTTCTTTGGTTATAGTTACTCCAAGGTATTTAATAATATTTGCAGTTATTATAAAGGGTAATGTTTCCCTTATTTCTTTTTCAGCTCTTCTATCTTTAGTGTATAGAAAGGCTACTGATTTCTTTGAGTTAGTCTTGTATCCTGCTACCTTGCTGAAGGTGTTTATCAGCTGTAGCAGTTCCTTGGAAGAATTTTGTGGGTCACTTATATATACAATCATATCATCTGCAAATAGAAATAGTTTCAAATCTTCTTTTCAAATTTGTATCCCCTTAATCTCTTTTTGTTCCCTTATTGCTTTAGCTAAAACTTCGGGAACTATGTTGAATAGATAACGGGAGAGGGGACAGCCTTGTCTAGTTCCTGATTTTAGTGGGATTGCTTTGTGTTTTTCTCCATTAAGTTTGATTCTGGCTGTAGGCCTCTTGTAAAATCCTTTATTTTACATTCTCCTTGTATTCATAATCTCTCCAGGGCTTTAATCATAAAGGAGTGTTGGATTTTATCAAAGGCTTTTTCAGCATCTAAGTATATGATCATGTGGTTTTGTTCCTTTAGTTTGTTTATATGATGGATAACATTTACAGTTTTCCATAAGTTAAACTTTCCCTGCAGTTCTTGGATGAAGCCTACTCCTGTCATAGTGGATATCTTTTATACATTGTTGTATACGGTTTGCCAAAATTTTGTTGAGAATTTTCGCAACAAAATTAATAAGAGAAATTGGTCTGTAACTCTCCTTCTTTGTTGTGTCTTTGAGTGGCTTAGGTATTAGGGTAATTGTGGCCTCATAAAAGGAATTTGGCAATATTCCTTCAGTTTCTACTGTGTGAAATAGTTTGAGGAGTAATGGTAGTAATTCTTCTTTGAATGTCTGGTAGAATTCAACACTGAAACCATCTGGACCAGGGCTTTTATTTTTGGGGATATTTTTAATGACAGCTTCAATTTCCATAAAGGTTATAGGCCTCTTTAGGTAATTAATCTGAACTTCTTTTAATTTTGGTAGGTGGTACCTGCCCAGAAAGCTGTCCATTTCTTCTAGGTTTTCCATTTTTGTGGAATACAGATTTTCAAAATGTGATCTGATAATTCTCTGTATTTCCTGGGGGTCTGTTATTATGTCCCCCTTTTCATTTCTGATTTTGTTGATTTGAACACTCTCTCTCTGTTATTGGATTAGTTTGGCTAAGGGTTTATCTATTTTGTTAACTTTCTCAAAGAATCAACTCTTAGATTCATTGATTCTTTGTATTGTTCTTTTTATTTCAATTTTATTGATTTCAGTTCTAAGTTTGATTATTTCCTACAGCTACTCCTTCTAGGTGTGTTTGCTTCTAATTTTTCTAAGGCTTTTAGCTGAGCTGTTAGGTCTCTAGTGTGGGATTTCTCTAGGTTGTTCATATAGGCATCTAGTGATATGAATTTTCCTCTTCAGGTTAGGGAAGTTTTCTTCTATGATTTTATTGAAAACATTATCTGTGTCTTTGAGCTGGTATTCTTCTCCTTCTATTCCTATTATTCTCAAATTAGGTCTTTTAATCATGTCCCAGATTTCCTGAATATTTTGAGTTATGGCTTTTTAGTTTTACTATTTTCTTTGACTGATACATCTTTTTGAGCTACTGAGTCTTCCACTTCAGAGATTCTGTCTTCCATCTCTTGAACTCTGTTTGTTATGCTTGTATCTGTAGTTCCAGCTTTTTTCTTCAGATTTTCTATTTCCATCTTTGCCTCATTTTGTGACTTTTTTATTGCTTTTATTTCAGCTTTTAGTTCCTGGCATATTTCTTTCATAGATTTGTTCATCTCTTCCAACTTTTTGTTTGTATTTTCTTCTATTTTTTAAGGCTATTTTTCATATCTTCTTTGAGAGCTTCGATGATCATCAAAAAGGAATTTTTGGTGTTGCTTCCTTCTGTTTCCTCTTCATTGCTCAGTTCAGGTCTTGTTTTTGTAGGATCACCACTTTCTTCTGGAGTTGCCTTGTTGTTCTTTGTATTATTATGTAAGTTTTTGTACTGGCGTCTGCTCATGGCTTTAGTGGTTCACGATTAGGTAGCTCCTGGTCAGTTGTGGCACTCGGGCTTATGTGCCTCCTGTGACCTCTGAGGAAAAGATCTGCTCAATCATTACTTCTGCATTGTTTAGGGGACTGAATTGCAAGTCTTCAGTCTTTCTCTGTTTGATCAATTGGAGGCAGGCTGGTGGCCATGCAAACTCCCTCAGCAGCAGCTGGGGGACCGTGACAGGCAGAGTTTATCCCTGCAGGCTCTAGAGTGGGCTGGGACAGGCTCTGCAGACAGCACCCAGTCCCGGAACCGAAACTGGAACCGACTACTTTATTTTTTCTATATTATTAGAAAGATATGAACACAAATAAAAAGTATTACTAATTCTATCAAAACTAAAAGAAAATTTTCCTATTTCTATTTGGTTATTCTCATCAGTCAATTTTTTAGAGAACAGAAAGATAACTGAAGATATTTCAATTTAAATATTCTCTAAACAGGCTTGTGAGAGATGGTTTACAAAATGGCACTATCCTCTATCTACATGTGCACTTTCTAAGGGATGAGGTGTATTCATTTCTACCTTAAATCCAGGCTGATACCACCACGACCTTCTTAACAATTAGAATATGATGGGACAGAAACAGCAAACTCTAATAACTATACTTAAATAATTTTGGAGCTTCTATTTTTATGCTTTTGCATTGTGAGAATTTATGCCTAGCCTGCTGCAGAAGAAAGTATGCAAGTGGCCTTCACTAAATGCACTAATAACTAGGAATGAGTGCAGCTGTATGGACATATCCAGCCTCAACTGAGCCTCCAGATAATTGGACCACATGAGCAACCTAAGCCATCATATATAAAGTTTTAAAAAATGGTAAGTGAACCCTAACATAATCCAGAAGTATGAATAAGAAATCCATGACAATCGGGAAGAGTAGTTCAAATGTTGTGTAATGTTATTCTCTCTAATACTAGTGAAGAATATATTTCTGTCCTCTCAAATTAAAATAACTTTCTTTGCTCATTTTTCTCGCTCATAGTTTTTTCAGTAATGCTCTTTAAACTTATCTATATATTTTCTAATACGACTTCTCTTTAGTTCTTTCCTATTCACTTAAATATCCTTCATTCTCTCTTATATTAAAATATATTTCAATACCATAATCATCTTCAGATATTGTCATATAATTCTCTTATAACAAAATAGTAACAAACGGGTTTCTGCACTCAGAGATTTTGCTTTATTTCATTTGTTTCAGTTCAATGAAATCTAGATTCTGGAGCACTGCTGAAACTTAAAACATCAACAATGGCATCTTGCAATATCAAAATCCAAGAGAGGAACTGGATAGATTGTTCAGTGGATAAGTGCGCAATACTCTTCTAGAGAACACCTAGCTGAATTTGTGACTCCCATATCAGGTGTCTTATAACCACCTTTAAATCCAGCTACAGGAGATCTAACATATTTTTCTGTCATCTGGGAGTACCTTAATTCCTGTGTATATAACCACAAACAGGTACAAACATGCTACATCACTAAAAATAACATAAATACTTTTATCAATAATATATTTTTGTGTTTTCTTTATAAACATTCCTATGTTTGTTAATATTATGATTTTGGCTTGCTGTTTTAAAACTATCTGTAAATTGATGGATGCATTTTCTCAATTGAGTTTCCTCTTCCCTGATAGTTGTTTTTTTTTTTTTTTGAACAAAAACTAAAAATAAAACAAAACAATCCAAAAACCTCTAACCAATATAAAATAACTTAGTTTACTTTTCCACTATCCTAACCTGACTGAAGTATCTTTGATTAAATTTACTGGGTGGCAAATGATTTACAGTTAACCATGAATGTTACCACAAAAATACTTATTTAAAAAAACTTATTTAAAATATTAGTACATACTCAGAAATAGACTCTATCCTTTGTTGTCTCCAAAATGTTGTTTCTTTTAATTATAGTGTTTTAACTAACTTGAGCATATTGAAAATAGTATTTTTATCTTTGATCTGGCATGATTACTTTAGAACTTTTAGTCACTGATGCCACTTATTTCTGCCACATGAAAGATTATTTGTTGCCAACTTCTTTGGTGTGAGTAAACACTTGCTACCCTCTACTTACATATTTTTTCTCGCATTTGACAATTTCATATTGATTTCTTTAAAATTTACATTTCACAACATATAATCATATCTTTGAATTTATATTAAGAGGAAATTAGTTCACTAAAAGATACAGTTATCACAATTAGGGACAGTTTGCAACTATTCTATTAAACTCAGATGAAATCCAAGTTGGTAGTAACATTTTGGACTATATGATTGCTCTAACAATTTAACTTTGGATGTAAAGTTAATTTGAAATCATTGTGGAATAAACTGTGTTTGGCTAATAAAATCAAAGGTCTAAAAAAAAATTAATGAAAATTTCACAGAAGCCAACAGACAATGCATGTCATAATATAAAAGCCAGAGGAATTTTCATCACAAAGTGAAAGAATACTATGCCTTAAAACAAGAAAATTAGCTCTTATACATAAACATTTATCAGGTATTAAAACCAGGTTGGCACCATATTAAATAAGGATAAAGGGTAAAGAGAGATGGAAATTTGACAGGAGTGTGCCAGTAGACAATGTTACAGTCAGTGAGCAGAAGAACTTGAAACAATAAAAAATGACAAGGCAAAGATATTAAATTTCCAAATTGGAAAATTCAGCATCAAAACTCAGAATGCTAATCTCAAATCAGCTTACAATATAAAGATTTATACATGTAACAAAATACAAAAAAAAAAAAAAAAGACACACGCATTGTAGTCATAGAACTCTGGATTTTCAAAAGTTTAGTGTTTCCAATTATTTATTGCCCAACTATATGTTTTCTATTTAACATATTTTTATCGAGTCTTTGGTAATTTCACATAATTCACTCCAATCTCACTCATTTCCCAGTCCTGAGTTGGTAGCTGAGTTGGTTAATCAGAGCCTCCACTAAAACTACTTTCCTCAGGAAAGGGTCAGGTTCAGCTCTCCAGTAATCATGCGATTTGAGCCAGATCTTCCACATGCATGGTAAGGGGTTGGGGTCAGCTCTCTTCATTCATGTGGGGCCATCACTCTAGTTGCTGCTTCTAGTGAGAGTAGGCAGTTCTCCCAGGGTCATGGAAAGTTTGAGCAAGTTCTCCTGTATCTATGATACTAGGGCCAGATCTCCAAAGAGGGAGTATAACTGTCTTGCAGAGTCAGATATCAAATGGGCTGGACTAGTTCTACAGAAGCCAGGCTACCAGGGCCATCTCTCTCATGGGCCCAGTGGTAACATGAGTCACAGATCATCAACATAGACACTGGCTATGGTAGGGCCACTGACTCAGACATGCCCTATCACCATGGCCTCAGGTATTTGCATAAACCACTCAGTTCAGTATGGTTCCAACAGCAGCATGGCACTCAGGCATCACCATGGTGGTGGCCCAGACCACAGGCATTTATATGAGCTTCAAAGGTAACATGGGCAATGGACATCAACATAGACCCTTCAATAAGACTATAAATGAGGACATGGCCCCTCATATCATCCTATTTCTTACCACTGTCACATCTTCAGTTCAGTTTCTGTCCAAAGCATAAGAACTCTATTTCTCCTTTCCATCTGTCCACCATATGCCTGTTTGTTGAAGTGGTATCCATCCCAATTAAGTTTTTAAGTTTTACAGCTATGATTACTTATGGAAATCAGCTTCTAGAACATGTTTTTTCTTTTTTGTAACTTTTTTTTATTTGTTTATTTAACTATTTGCCTTGGTGTTTTCCTGGAACTGGAACTACAGACAGTTGTTAGCTGCCATGTGGGTGCTGGGAATCGAACCCGGGTCCTCTGGAAGAGCAGACAGTGCTCCTAACCGCTGAGCCATCTCTCCAGCCCCGTGTTTTTTCATATTAAATGTAAATATTACTCCATTTTACTTTTTTCATTTGGTGGAAGTAGATTCTTTTTTTATGCAATATATCTTGCTTACATTTTCTTCTCACTCTATTCCTCCAAATTCCTCTCTACCTCCCCTTCCATCTGGTTCTACTCCTTTTCTGTATCTCATTAGAGAAAAACATACTTATAAGAAATAACAAAAATTAATTAAATAAAATATATAAAGTAATACATCAAATTTGTGTTGTGGAATAATACTTTAATTAAGCAAAGATGTGTTATATTTGTTTATATTACATAATATTTCTTTAACTAGGTAAAGTTGTGTTACATTTTATTATGCTGTTTTTGCTTAATTATATAAAGTCATATTACTGTTTCACTTTTTTGCCTATGATACTTGATTGGCTTAATAAAAAGCTGGATAGTCAATAACTAGGCAGCAGAGGGATAGGTGGGGCTAGTGGGCATAGATAATAAATAGGTGAAATCTGGGTTCAATAAGAGTAAAGAAGAGAAGATAACAAAGAAAAAAGAGAAGGAGACACCCAGGGACAGACAGCCAGACAGGCAGACATGGAGTAAGCATGGAAGTAGAACATGTAGATTGAAAATAGTTAAAAAGTCTGAGGAAAAATATAGATAAAGATAAACGGCTTAATTAGTTATAAGCGCTAGCAAGAAATTATCATAAAATGAGGCTGAGCATTAATAACTAATAAGTCTCCTTGTTATAATTTGGGAGCCGGTTGGTGAACCAAAAGAAAGCCTGTTAAAAAGTTAGACAAGGCAGGTCAACAGAAAAATAAATGATTCTCAAGAAAAGGCACAAGAATAAGTGAACAACTTGTTCACACAATCTGGATTCCCATAAAATATTAAACTGAAAGCTGTAATATATGCAGATGTTCTGGTATAGACCTGTGCAAAGTCTATTCATTCTTCTTCAATGTTTTTGAATTCATATAAGCTTTGTTCAGTTGATTTAGAAGACCTTGTTTTCTTGGCATCCTCCATTCCCTGGGACTCTTACATCCTTCCTGAATTCTCTTCTGTAGGGTTCTCTGAGCTTGGAAGAAAGGAATTTAATGAATACACCATATTTAGAGCTTAATGTTTGACTATAGGTCTCTATATTTGGTCCTAGATTCTGCAGAAGGAAGATTCTCTGATAATGAATGAATAAGGCACTGATCTATAAGTATTTACTCCAAAATATTATACTCTATTCTGCTTTTGTTTGTTAAGCATGATTTACTTGAAAATCAAAATACAAAAATAGGTACTTAGGACATACAGTGAGGTTGAAATTTCATAAAGATCTTCTATATGTAAAAGGAATTCATTGCAAAACCTGATGTTGAAAGAGGTTTCTGGTGAGCCTAGCCCCATAGTCTGTATCTGCCCATGGCTGCTTATCTGGACCAGAGATCCCAAAGCCCCAAAGAAACACACAGATGCTTAGATTAATTTCATCCCATTTGACATATGTCTCGGGCATATTTCTAGCTAGCTCTTTTATCTTTTTTTGAATTTTTTATTATGAATAAAGTCATATTTTTATTCGTGTATATCCTTGTTCAAGCTCCCTTCCCCCTCTCGCCCCTTCCAATCATTCTCTCTTCTCCACATCTCTTTATCTCCTCCCCAGCAAAGGTCCCAAGGTCCCAAGGTGGCTTAGTTCAGCATCCACTCCTGGCAGATCCACTTTACTGACCCCAACATCAAGACTGGGTCAGGTGTTCCTCTTGAGGGAGTGGGATCCAAGGTGTTCTTTTATCTTAATTCAACCCATTTCTATTAATCTGGCCTGCAACTTGGCCTGTGGCTCACCTGTGTTCCCTTACATGTTTCTTCTTGGCAGTTGGCTTGAATATCTCCTCCTGACTCTGCCCTCCTTCTCCTACCTATTTGCTCCAATTTCCCTGCCTACCTGCCTACATAAGGTGCCTGATATAGGACAAAACAGTTCCTTTATTTAAAGAATGATATTCACAGCATTCAGGAAGGCATTGCCACATCAACCTGATGTGAAAATGAAGATTTGAAACCAAACAAAATAGTTTAGTGAAACTGATAGAAACAAATACAGAGACCCACAACCAAGCACTGGGCCAAGCTCATGAAACCCTGTTGAAGAGAGGGAGGAAATATTGTATGAGCCAGGGAATGAGAAATATACAGAACCAACTAACCTACTCCCACTGCTAGGATCTCACAGAGTCTGAACAAACTAGAAACCATGCATTTGAGTGACCTAGGCCCTCTACATGTATGTATGACAGTTGTGCAGCTTGGTCTACTTGTGGGACTCCTTGCAGTGTATAGGGGTAGCAGGGGATGTTCCTAATGATTGGCTGGGTATTCAGAACATATATGTATACTAGATTGCCTTGCCAAGTACAGTAATAAAAGGAAAGGATCTCAGTCATACTTTAATTTGATATGATATGAGGCTATTTTGTTGAAACCCATGTGGGGCCTACCTCTTTCTTAATAGAAATAGGAATGGATTGTGTAGGGTACATCAGACAGGAGTTGGGAGAGGAAATGGAAGGAGAGCAGTGAGAGCAAACTACAGTCAGGATATAAAATGAATCAATTAACTTAAATAAATCTGAACATGTAGTCAGGATATAAAATTAATCAATTAACTTAAATAAATCTGAACATTTACTGAAATATAATCAGCAGAAATTTGGTGAGTTAAGGAGTGATAAGCTAAACTACCTAATATAAAGTGTGGTTACACATTATTGATGGTTCAAAAGATATTAAACTGGTCTGAATGGTACATGCCTTTAATTTTAGCACTCTAGAGGCAGAAGAAGGCAGATCTCTGTGAGGTAGGTCTACATACTGAATTCTAAGTCAGCCATAGCTACTGAAAAAGACCCAATGTCAATATAACAAAACTCAATAAAAATGGATAAATAAAAATTCATTTGTAGAGCATGAGACTCTTAATCTCTGTGTCATGGGTTCATGCTCTATTACAAAAAATCTAGTTAGTATATAATGAAAACCCAGAGGCAGACATTTGGGAATGGGAATAGCTGGAATATCAGAAAAAGGAAACACACAAAGTTGTAAGGGGGTCATGGTGAAGGTGAGTTGGGAAGAGTTGGAGGGGTTAAACAGGGGGTAGATGTGATCATATTTTGCTTTTTACATGTATGACATCCCCCCAACAAAGAAAAAATAATATTAACACACAAAAAAAGATCATAGCATCTTTAATGAAATAAGTATTTATAGAAAAATATATTCATAGAATTTTATAAAAAGCATAAAATAAGTAAATTATTTATTAAAATTCGCACCACTTAGAGGTCACTGATTTATATATTGCATATATATATACACACACACACATATATATATAATACATAAGATTTAAGGAATAATTGCTTTTTTGTGTGATTTTTCTTTTTTTTTTTCTTTTTTTCTTTATTTTGTATTTATCAAAGAAACAGGAAAAAAAATTTAAAAAAAAATGCTGACGAGTTAACAATAACTATACAGAGGATAATAATCATAAGCATGGCTTATCAAGGGTGGAAATTCAAATAAGATTACTACACATATATTTTCTTTGTGTTCAGCTTTCCCTCTGAATTTTTTTTTTCCATCCCTGTATATCCTTATTCAAGGTCTCTTCCCCCTCCCACCACATCTGATCACTTTTCTTCTCTGCAACTCCCCATCCACTCCCTTAGCAGGGAGCAGACAGTCCTATGGTCACACTGGCCCAACAATGCTTGGATCAGTCTTCACTCCCGGCCAAATCCCGTTTTGTCCCCCCTCCCTCAAGAGTGAGTCAGGTGTTCCTATAGATGGACTGGGGTTTGAAGGGTCAGTCCAGGGTGTTTCTGATCCCAAGCTATTCAGTGGTTGTGGTTTGCTGCTTGGGCATGTTTGGCTTTTTTTTCTTGTTTGTTTGTTTAGAGACCACTAGTGAGTGGGTACATCCCCTGCTTATCTCTCTGAG
>PVIH01008325.1:34134-92068 GCA_004025045.1 Sigmodon hispidus | reverse complement strand
AAGAAAAATGATCAGATGTGGTGGGAGGGGGAAGAGACTTTCAATAAGGATATACAGGGATGGAAAAAAAAAATTCAGAGGGAAAGCTGAACACAAAGAAAATATATGTGTAGTAATCTTATTTGCATTTCCACCCTTGATAAGCCATGCTTATGATTATTATCCTCTGTATAGTTATTGTTAACTCTTCGGCATTTTTTAAATTCTTTTTACTGTTTTTTTTTTTTTGATAAATACAAAATAAAGTAGGAAAAAAAAAAGAATGTTTATGTGGCATGGTTTATAATTTTTTAAAATGATGATAAATAACAAAATGGAGAGATGGGTTACATTATATTTATAACAGTGAAACAAGCACAAAGCTACTCATCATGTGATTGGAACTCAGAAAGGACCTATTGAGTGGTAAAGCAGGCAGTGTGGTATGGCAGAATGAGGGCCAGGAAGATGACATCTTTAATAAAGTGTCAAGGGCACCAGCATGAAGACCTGAGGAATGGGTGACATGTGTGTAAAACCTCAGTCAAGGCAGGCAGAGGCCAGCCAGCCTAGCCAAGTTATAAACTCCAGATTCAGAGAGACCTTGTGGTGCTTTCAATAAGAACAACCCCCCCCCCCATAGGATCATAGACTTAGATGCTTGGTCATCAAGGAGTGGCACTGTTAGTCACTGTGGTCTTATTGGAGGAAGTGTGTCACTGGAGGTGGGCTTTGGGGTTTCAAAAACTCAAGCAATGACCAGAGGTGACTCTCTTTCTCTTCCTGCTGCTTTTGAATTTATATTTAGAATTCCCAGCTTCTTCTCCAGCACCTTTTCTGCCTCGGTGTTGTCATGCTTCCCGCCATGATGGACTAAACCTCTGAAACTATAAACCAGCCCCACTTAAATGCTTCTCTTTATAAGAGTTGCTGTGGTCACGGTGTCTGTTCATAGTAATAGAACACCAAGACAGACAATTTCTCAAAAATGCTGCAAAGAGATACTGAGGAAGACACATGAAGTCTACATGCATGTGCGTGTACACACACACTTGCATCTACACTAAATGTGCACATACACTATACACATATACACACAGAAAGGGTATTATTTAATTTGAATCACATTCAATATTGTGAAAAACCAAGTAACAGATTCCTTGGGAGCAGAGACACCTGGGGTAAACATCTAAGGCAGAGCAAAGGGGACAGGGGATATTAGAATCCAGATAGTGATTCTCTCATAGCAAGAGGAACAGGGAGGAGATAATAAGAACATTTCAAAGGTTTGAAAAACAAAGTTAATATCCTCTTTCTTTGAGGGCAGTTGATAACAGATGCCAGCTGTATTCTTAAGTTTTTAAATGTCATACACATGTATATTAGTTCTTTGATCATATTCACCTTTGATCAACTCTCTCACTATCCAGCCCTCCTCCTTATCTACCCAACTTCGCATCTTATTTTTAAAACACACCATGACCAATATGTGCTGCCCAAATATTCTTGAATGTACATCTTCAACTTAGCAGATTCTATACTTTTAGGGGAAACTGTCTCTTCCTCTCCCAGCTGGAGGTGCCAATAGCTATGGGAGGGACTTTACACCACACTCTCCTCTCCATGATTGGATATGGTTTATCTTGGTCTTGGATGGGTCTTGTGGATGTTGTCACATCTGCCATAAGTTGGCCTGTATGGCTATCCAATTGTGTCTGGAAGACAGTCTCCTCGTAGCTGTCCACTCCTCTTGTTCTTATGCTTTTCCCACCCCATCTTCCACAATGATCCCTGAGACCAAAGAAGTGGGTGTCCAATATAAATATCCCATTTAGAGCTGGGTACTCCACAGTCTCTTTGATAATCACTACCTACTGCAAATAGAAGCTCTTCTAATGAAAGCTAAGGGATTCATTAATCTATGTGTGTGATGAGAAATCACAAATAGTCACAAGTAGAAATATGACAGGTTCTAGATCTTGGCTAACCAATCCAAACACAAAATTCCTGCCTTGCCCTTTATACCCATCCTCATCAGACTTATCATCTCATGTGCATGCAAAGTCCCTGAAAGATCTCAGCCTCCTGGTTATCTGGCTGTTCCCAGTACAGAACAATTTGGTCCACCAGTCTCAGTACCTGCCCTACTCAGAATCCACCCTGTATGGTCTTTAATAAGCTGCTTTTCCTACAACCAGCCTCTTGGGGATGCAGCCTTTCCCTTCCTTATGCCTTTTTAATCTAAAAACAAACAGGGCTGTTTCCCTTGCAGGTCCTTTGAAGCTGTTTCCATCTCTCAAACCTGACTCAAGCCAATCTTCACTCATCTTAACTTCTTTACCCACAACCTTTCTCTTTTTCTAGCAGAAGTGTGCAGGTTAGCTTCGCTTCCATTTGACAGTGACCATCCAGGCTGATAGAGGCAAATTTGCTACTGCTAATCAATTGGTTTTTGGAATCTCCCTCATAAGGGATATGATATTTCCTCCTAAGAACAATGCTAGAATTAGGTTGCACTCCTCAGAAAGTTTAACCACTGTTAATTAGCTGGGTCTATTAAAACATGCTCCTTAGGACAGACTCATGTGCCTTGGAAAAGATCTCCAGACAAATGCATCTGCGTGGATATATAAGGTAACTTTAAACCCTGTCTTTGCAGAAACCTGCAGGTCTTCACCTCTCATTGTAGGAAGGAGAGTTCCTACAGGGAATCATCTTGGGCAGAGCAATCGATGAATCATAGCAACCCTGGGATAATAGTGTGCCACCACACAAATACAGCAGGGCAAATAGCATTGGTTTGCAATTCCTATAGCAAGGTACAAACACACTCATGAGCAGACACTTCTGCTTTGCTCTTAGATGTACTCCTGTCCTGCCTCCTCCCCATCCCACCTTCACTGTGGATTTTCAGGCATAGGCTCCCTTGGGCTTCTTCAAGTGTTGATACAAACAAACAAACAAACAAAAAAACAAAAAAACCCTTCCAACATTCATGTGAACTTCTAGTTTCCATAAAACTCAGCCTGCAATAAGAGTCAAATACATCTGCAGAACTTAGGGGAGAAGACAACTCCCATGCCTTCTTACTTTCAGTGTTCTAGAAGGAATGTTTCTGCTTCTTTCTTATGTTCTACCCATATTTGTGGGGTGGGTGATGCCTATCTTACCCGCTGTCTGTTATTCTGGTTTAGACTCTACCATTGTCTTTTTCTCTGTGAAGACTGAAGATAGTATTTGCATCAGTATACTCATTATCCACCTGCCAACCCAGCAGACCTAGAGTCATTTAGCAAACACATGATTATGTGCACACATAAACTGTCAAGCTCAGAAATGTAATCTGTGTAATTGCCTTCTTCTTCTCATATTTTCTTTCCTCAAAGTTATTTGTCTTGTTTCCTATTTGTTTAATATTTCACATATTTATCATCAGTCTATTTCTACATAACTTTTCCTACAAATCTTGTTTGGAGAGAGTCAAGCAAATTAATTTATCCTGCCAATTTTACTATCTTGAAATCGTTTCTTTTAGAGCCTCTGGACAGGAATTGTTTAGAGGGAGTGATCCCTTGACCTGCTTCCTGTTTGCAGGGAACCTCCCTTCCCATTAATTCAAGGACTTCCTGCATGTCTTTCTTGCATGAGATCTCTTGCTTCCTGTCTTATTCTGGTGGTTCACATTTATCAGTAGTTTCCTCTGGAAAAAAAAATACATAGAAGATAATTGTTTGTGTTTTGCAGGCCTTGCCTGTTTGAAAAGTAACATAATCTATCTTGGTACTTGGTTGACTTAGGGGAGTGTACATGTTCACTTCCTCCTCCCTTAAGCATAAGTCCTTTAGTATAATCTTATCTCCCTTTTAATATCCTTAGGTTCTATAATTGAAAACAATCCCTTAAGAGAGACTTATCCCCATGTGCTAAACATCCTCAGTTTTCCCACTCTTACAGCCATTATGTACCAACATTAGTAAAATGAAGGACCAGGCCTTTTTTTTTAGAGATGACTATATGTTTATTTCATGATTAAGTTTAGATGTTTTATTTCATTGGTAGTCCTCAAAATAATATATTATGTTATATAGATATTAGTGATGAATCTTGAATTTTTTCTTGATATTTAGAGGTCTTAGCAAGCCTATAGAGCAAGTAGGTTAGAGAAATAGCAAAGTCTTTCATACTGTGCTTCTTTTTAGATATTTATTACCTATTAATCCATTAAGACATCACATCTGTTGGTAATTTCAAAGGAAAGTAATGAATAAATGATTCAAATGGAGTACAGGACAAATGCAAGAGCTTAGGAGCTGGCATCAGCAGGAGGCATTGTCTAGGCATGAAGAGGCAATGGCGTAGAACGTTGGAGGGCAAGATCTAGATTGAGAATGAGAACAAGTGTGAGAGAGAGGAAGGAAGAAGTTGATGAAAGTAGTCCAGCATGAACTATATGACCTTGGTGACCCAAAGTCACAGCAACTCAGGACCAAGAGGAAGATCATCAGTACCGAGATCCAAGGATGTCACTCTCTGCTGAGTCCTACTGGAAATAGTTTCTTTGTTGTGATTTTAAGGCCTTTAGCTGATTAGAGGAGGCCCATTCATAGGGTGAAGAGTAATCAAAGTGCACTGATTCAAATGTTAATCATACATTTAAACAACTTCACAGCAACATTAGGCTAGACAATCACTATTGTATACAGCGTACAGAATTTGTCCTTCTAGAATGGACAGAGAATGGTGAGAGGGCCAGAGCAGCAAGCTGAGGTGGGATGCCTTTCCATACACTGAGAATACGTGTTGTTTCCATTGGTCAATAAAGAAGCTGCTTCTGATCTATGGTAAAACAGATTATAGCCAGGTGGGAAACCCAAGCAGAGTGTGTGTGTGTGAAAGAGAGAGAGAGAGAGAGAGAGAGAGAGAGAGAGAGAGAGAGAGAGAGAGAAGAAAGGCAGAATCAAGGCAAACCTTGCCAGTTGCCAGGAGAGCAAGATATAGTGGAGCACAGGTAAGCCATGAGCCACGTGGCAAAACATAGATTAATAGAAATGGGTTAAAAGAAGATGTAAGAGCTAGGTGGTAATGAGCCTGAGCCATAGGCCAAACAGTTTGTAATTAATATAAGCCTCTGAATAATTATTTTATAAGCAGCTGCAGCACCGTGCAACCTGGTGGGACAGAGAAAAACTTGCAGTTACAGTAAGCTGAGTTTTGGTATTCCTCCTTTTTCTTTTATACCCTAACAGTTGTATATATCATATACAGCATCTTATAACTTGCTTTATTCATGTTTGATGTCTCAGCGAGAGTCTCAGGTTAGTAGACAGCCCTGTCATTCTTTTTCCTGTTTTGTGGTTGTAATGATTATTTCACGATGATTTATTTAATCAGTGCATTACTTATAAACATCCAAGCTTCTCTCCAGTCATTGGCAATAACAAATGATGCTGTAGTGATCACTATTCAACAAAGAAAATTTACATTCATGCACAGATAGTCAATTCCCCATTGTATAGGTGGTGAACTGAGCACATGTGTGTAGTCAAGTCACCACCACCGAGGGTTCTACCAATTTGCATGCCTAACCAAACTCACAAAAGCACCTATACCCTCATGTTTTTGGCAACATAGCATGTACAATAGTAAAGTTCTGGATCTTTGTTCATCTGATGGCCAAGTTAGAGTGCTTCATGGTATTGTCCCATTGTAATACCATAGCATGAACTTGCTGTATCGAGAATCTTATAGCAGTCAGGCGATGGTGGCACATATCTTTAATCCTAGCACTGTCAGGATTAAATTTGGCAGGAAAATTACTTAAAACCTCTAACACTATAAATATTCATTAATTCTTGGTTTGGATATTTACTGCCCAAAAGAATAAAAATATATTAAACTTTCCCTCAATAAATATGTATGATTATTGAGTATTAAAGAGAATGTTTCTGAATTTTTATATAAACAAAAGAATATGCACAATAAAATATGTAAAAAGTTAAATATAATATAAAATGTAGCCTATGATCATCTGAGAGTCAAGTCTTGTCTGGATCCCAGCTTTCTCTCTCAGGAGGTAAAATTTAATGGGCATTCAGTTGCCATCAGATTGCTCATTCTCTTCTGAGCAAAGCAGAAACCAACCCACTGAGCGTCCCCAGACTTCTGAATCACCAGCCTACAAAATGAGAATGCTTCTCCTGACCTCAGGTAGGGTGGTGGGATGTATCAGATCAGAGCACTGTCAGATCAGGTGGGGTATTGATTCTTCTGGAAGACAGGACTTCCTACATATCCTTCCTGCTTCCGGGACAGGGAACACCTCCTTTGTGTCTATTTATACTTCCAAGCGGGCTTGAGCCAAATGTCCTTTTCTCCTGCATCACACTTAGTTGCTCTCCACGGGAAGATGTGACCTGCTGCCCATGTGCCCGTGGTATAGGAACTTTTGCCACTTATGCCATTACTTGCCTAAAAGAATCAGTACTGAAGCTGTGTGTGAATGTGACCACCTCCACCCACCTGAAGCTCAACAGGGCTTGACTGAAGATACTTTCTGACCAGTGATTGGCAAAACTTGTCTGAACCGGCTTCACACAGGTGTGTAGAGTCACTCTGTCTGAGTCCCTGGGATGGCTTTCGGAATTTAATTATGGCCAGTGTGAACCTCACTTCATCTATTTGTTTAAGAGAGCAGAAGTTTGTCCTAGAGAACTGTTTTCAATGCATTTCCCCTTGCCTGTGAATGAATAACCATAGCTTTCTATTCTTTAGCTCTGGTGGATTTGTTATTCCCTGAGACCTCTGTCGTCTGCCCAGGAGATACCCTGGCTGCTGCTGCTACTTCTGTTCCTTATTTCTCCAGATTAGAATGAGGAGAATTCCCCTGTCACACACATTGGGCCTTCCCATAAAATTCAATTACAAAAAAATAGCTCAGAAACTTAAAAAAGAAAAGGAAGGAAGGAAGGAAAGGAAGAAAAAAGAAAGAAAGAATATGGCCCAATGATCTGAAAATGATTTGTTTCACGGACTAAGAAATTGGGAGCTGGGTGGTAATGGTGGTCCTGAACACGTCAGTTTCTGCTACCAAGACATTGAACACGTATTTACAGTCATTCATCTGACTGTATGACTGTGGAAAGTATATCAAGAAAGTTGCCATAAAGGAGAAGCCCAGGGGCACTCTCTAACAAGCTGCATACTGACAGCCACTCACTGCCTGTCTGTGACAGCAGGTGAATTCCTGTTACTTTCTGGGGAAATGTGGGAATCCATCTCTCGGGGAAACACACCAGTATGTCAAAGGGGCCACTGAAACTAGACCTCCTGGGAAGAGGTTCACTGGGTGTGAACTCCGCAGTGGCCACCACACCGCCACTGCTTGTTGCCACCAAAGTGCACTCCTCTTGGCCTGTGCGTGCAGAGGAGAAGCTGTCTATGTGCTTCTGGTGTGAGGATCAACCAGTCTTCATGGGTTACCCTTTTAGGCAAGACCTCTGCTCTCTCTTGCCCCTACAGAGTCGCAAGAACTTGGTTTGATTGTTTCCTGTGGCCTCCGAAAGGCCCTCAGAGGGGTCCTTGGAGAATGTTCTACATTTTGTTTTGACCCTAAGATATCCAAGGCTCAGGATAGACTCCTGTGAGTAATGCTGCTTACTGAATTCTGCTGTCTTGGGGGACCTGAGTCCTGGAGACAAATTGACCGCTTCGTTAAGAGCTTCCTGGATCATTGTCATTAAATTTTTCCTTCTCCTCGCATCTCTTTTCCCCTGAACGTTGTCCTGGAAACAGGAGAAGCAGGGGTAGTCAAGGAAGAAGGAAAATCATCAAGTGGTGCTTACCCAAGAATGACACAAGCGACCAGCCACATTCACTATGATTTCAAGGTAAGACAAGATGGACATGCTCTTAACTTCTAGAAAGTTTGACACAATAGCAAACAGAATTTTTTCTAGTATAGAAAGAATAATAGGTATTTTCCTCATGCACCATTTTAAGTAATTCCAGTTGCAAGTTTAATTTATAAAATTAAATAAAAACTTAATACTTTCTATGTACTTCATATAAAAAAGGTGTTCTACATAACCAAATACAACCTTGAGAATTGGAACACGGACACTGACAGAAACTATCTAGTCCTCAGGTCTTCCACAAGTATCAAGTCCCAGTGATACGCTTTATAACCAAAGGACCTGCCCCAGAATCCTGCATTGCTTTTACTGTATCTCTTGTTATCTTAATATTTGGGAAAGTTTCTTTGTTTCCTCTTGATTTCATGATGTCAACATTTTAAGGATGGTTTACTGGCTCAACAATTAATAGTGCTCACTCTGCTGTCATAAGAATCAGACTCTGGCTCTCAGTGCCCACAGAACAAGGGCAGAAACCTAGAAAGAGTTTGCAGCCCCAACTCCAAAAGGGACAGAGACAGGAGGATTTCTGAGGCTCAATATCTGGGGGAAAGTATGTAGGTATTCCTAGCACTCCATGTGGTTGAGCCAACATGGCTCCAGTGAGATGCACCTTGTAGGGAGGCACGCCCCTGGGTGTGGCTGTGTAAATCCATGCACACCCCTTCTCCTAAAAGGAGACTTCATGTTTTAGTCTCTGTCTTCTTAGCTCCTTCTGTCTTGCTTTTGTTTCTGTACCTGCCTGGGAATTCTCTTAAATAAACACTTGTGTGGCCTTGGTAGTGTGTATCTCTTCTCACTTGCAAAACCAACAAAGTAACCCCCAGGTTCAGGGAGAGAACCTGTCTCAGAAAAAATAGATGAAATGATAGACAACCCAGACCCTCTTCTGACTTCCAGCATATGCATCAATACACATGTTTGCATACACAGATTAGACAGACAGACAGATGGATGGAGAGATGGACGACAGACAGACAGACAGACAGAGAGAAAATGGAAACAAACTATGCCAAAATTTGTAGGCTACAACAAAGGCAATTATAAGAGAAATGTTTCTGTCACTGGATTTTTTTTCCTATATTGAGAAGTAGACAAACTAATTTATAAATCAAGGAACCATTAGGAAAAAAAACCCTAAACTGATGGACAAAAGTAAAGATCAGAACAGAAGTGAATGGAATAGACACTAGAAAAAGCAATAGAAAAGGTCAATGAAACTAAGAGCTGAGTTTTGAAACTATTATCAAAGTGACAAATCTTTGTGGTGATATGTTTTATATTTAATAAATGAGCCCAGAATATTATAGAACAGAATCACCCACAGTCAAGCATTGAGGGTCAGAGAGTGGTAACTCATACCTTTAATCTCTGCACAAAAATGATGAAGTAGTAACCCACATCTTTAATCCCATCACTGGGGAGACAGAGATCCTTTTGTATTTCTGTGAGTTCAAGGTCTAACAACCAAGCAGTAGTAGCTCACACCTTTAATCCTAACTCTAGGATTATGATGCAGAGTTGAACCCAGGAGTGAAGCAAGTGGATGAAGAAGATATTTAAGGCAGGTTTAGGCAGATATGTAGAAGCGAGCCAGGCAGAGGACTCTTGAAGATAGTTTTTAACCTTAAGAAGTTGGCTGGGTAACAATTGAGTGTGATCTGTTTCCTCTCTCTGATATTCCAGCTTTCCACCAATAACTGGCTCTGAGTTTTCATTAAATATCAACGAGAATTAATGTTTCAAATCTTTAGCTGGAACAACTAAAAGAAGACAATTGAAATTAGAAACGAGAGGGAAAATGTTACAGCAGATATGGCAGAGGGGCTAAACATGGTAAGAGGAAACTGCGGATGTCAAAATCTGGATAAACCAGAAGAAAGGGAGAAAGTCCTAGGAACACCCACCAGGACTAAGTAGACTGAATTCTGAAGAAAAAGAAAAATCCAAACAGCCTAGTAATGAGCAGGGAGCTTGAATCAGTTACTGAACATACCCCAAGAAAGGAAACCCCAAGGGCCACACAACTTTCCCATTGATGTCTACCAAAATTGTTGGAAGAATCCATAGCAATCTTTCTTCGGCTCTTTCAAAAAAGCAAAAGGGAATGTTCCCAAGCTTATTAATTTCCCTGACACCAAGGCCAAAAGATACTACAAAAAAAAAAAAGAATGTGACAGATCAATACCATGATGAAAATAAAAGTCTTACTTGAAAAACCCAAGCAATCTGAATTCAACAACACATTAAAATGACCATATATTATGATCAAGTGGAAACAGTCTCTGGGACTTAGGAGTGTTCATATGCTAAAATTAATAATTGTGATATACCACATTAATAGAACAGGAATTAAAAACATGATCATTGCAAAAGATGTAGGAAAGACATTCAACAAAACTGAACACCTTTTCATGATATAAACAGAAGTCTCACAAATTAAGATAAAAGGCATGTACCTCAGCGTGGCAAAAGGAAGACAAACCCAAAGAGAAAGTCATATTCAATGGCAAAAAGCTGAACTCTTTCCTCCATGATTAGGAGGGAGATTAGTAGTCACTCTCAACACTTATGGTCTACATAGAGCTTTAAATATATGTATTAAACATCCCAGAGAGCTGGACAAACAGTTGAGAGAATGAAATAAAGACATTCCAGGAAGTAAGAGAAAAATAAAACACTCTCCTCTGCAAATGGTATGATTATGTGCAGTGACCTAAAATAATATTTCTTTTCAAAGAAAGCATACAAATGGGTAACAGGTGTATGGAAAGATGCCTAGTATTACCAGCTCTCAGAGATATGTAAATGAAAGTCACCATGAGGTAAGGGGTGGGCTTGTTATCCAAAAAACACTGGAGCCTGTGAGATGTCTCATTGGGTGAAGCACTAGTTGTGTATGCCTGACAACAAGAGGTCCATCTTCAGGACTCATGGAAAGGTAGAAGGAGAGAAACATTTCATCAAGTTGCACGCTGACCTGTATACCAGTGCTGTGGCAGTGTGTGTGTGTGTGTGTGTGTGTGTGTGTGTGTGTATGTGTGTGCACGTACAATCTTCAGATCATAATCTTTTACCTTTTTGATGCATAAGTTCAGAAGTGCAATGTTCAGCATGATGACTTTAGTTAAAACTTGTAGAATGAAAGGAAATCCTCCACAAAAGTAAATAACTGAAAAAGAAAATAGATATATAAATTGATAGGTTAATCAGTCTTGAGGAAATTTTCACAATGTATAGGTAGAGGCCACTATCACCATATTGTATGTCCTAAATATACACAGTGTTTAAGCTGTCAATCAGAACTCATTAACTCTAAGACTACCATATACAAATCAACTGGTTAGCAATTACCAAAGGTGACAGGAAGAAGAAGTCTAATTATTTCAGAGAAAAACAAAATCTAAGCTTCATATGGCAAGACTTAGTAGTAAGCAGTATGGAGCCGTCAATGCTTCTGGTTAAATGGGAGTGAATTTATCAGCCTGAACCCTCCCTTACCTCACCTGCATGCACTTCAGCATGTTTTCCAAGTTTAAAATAGCACCTTCCCACATATCTGGAAAGGCCTTCTCAGCCATCTAGACAGAAGAGTGTCAGGTCTCATCTTAGAATGTTTCAATTTATTCTATGATAACCCTTCCCACTTTATTTGATGAATTGGCAATTAGTAATTCTTAATTACCCCACCACCTGTGGCAGATAGGTCAGAGGTCATCTCTGCAGGCAGCCTCCTAAGCAGCATCTGCACAAGGAAGATTCCTGTAACCCCCAGGAAGAGAAATATTTGTAGCTTGATATCTACAGTATAAGTTAAAATTGATGTTATTAGGTTCTTTGAGGCAAGGTCTCATGTAGCTCAAATTCACTGTAACTAAGGATGACCTTGAACTCGGTCTTCCAAGTGCCGAGATTACAGACATATGTCATCATACCTGGCTTCTGTGGTAATGAAGAGGCCGCCCAGGGCCTTGTGCATGCTAGACAAGCTATTTAATAACAGATCTACAGTCTCAGACCATGATTTTGTTAATTAAAAAAAGATGAAGCACCTTCTCCTTCTTGGTTGGACATGCCAGAGGGCAGACTTTGACCAACAGAAGGTAAGCACACTTGAGAAGGGAAGAGGCTTTGGGTGTCTGTGGATTGGCTTCTCTCTGACTTTTTCCTCTGCTATGGGAAGATCTCAGGTAGCATTCAATTCATGTGCGTGGAAGCCACAGTGACAGACCTGACCCTGGTCTTCAGCCAGAAGTAAGCCTAGGTGACTGATAATCTGAGGCAGAGCTGTCTCAGTAACTCTGACTCTGAAGAAAAACATGCACACACACACACACACACACACACACACACACACACATCTATCCTGTTGCCAGCCACTGACTACAGTGGGGTAGTGTTATGCTGTGTCCCCTCCCAAACCCTTGTGTTAGAATCCCAGGATAGCTTTGGTTTTGAGAGGCAAACGCTTCATGGTTTGTTTAGAATTAATATTCCTATAGAAAGGGACTGTACCATAGACACACACACACACACACACACACACACACACAGAGAGAGAGAGAGAGAGAGAGAGAGAGAGAGAGAGACTATTCAGCTTAAGAAAACAGACACGTAAAGAGGAATGGGAACAATGAACAGACAAAAAAGAAGCCAAAATACAGTATATACTTGTATGAGAATATAATGAAACAGATTTCGTATATCACTGACTGGTATATGATGATAAAATTTAAAATAGCACATCCCAACCCTAGTCAGAAGGGAGTTTGGCACACGCCGATTTTAGTTTTCAATCCATGGGAACCCAGGAGGACGCTGCCATCCACTTGTGCGGATCAGTCTACTCTTCCTAACAGATTGATGCATAAGCAGAAGAAATATTTAGAGAGGAAAATTAGAAAATGTTGATTCAGAGAACTGGAAGAAATTGAGCTCAAATACATTAGAAAGATTCAAACTGTCATTTTAGTTAAATAGTGCTCAGCTAGAGAGATGTTTCAGATGTTGAAGTCTAGGCTTACAACCAAAATGTCAAGTCAGATGGTGCAGATGCGTGCCATGTAATAATGTAAAATATGTGCCTACCTGGAGACTCATAATGCATCTGGAAATAAGAGCAGTAACAGCTTCATGAGAATGCAAAAAAAAAAAAAAAAAAAAAAAAAAAAGATATGGTGAGCCCTAGAGTGTCCTCACTACCCATGTGCCTTTGGGTAATGGTGCAGGATCATTGATTGGCTGTCTGTCTATACTGACCATACCATTATTGTGAAATAATATTAATTTAACTGGGTAAATATGTGTTTATGCTGAGGAATATTACTTTTAACTGTGTAAAGGTGTGTTACACTTGTTTGTGCTGCATGTGTTTAATTATGTAAAGATGCGTTGCATTTTTCACCTCTCCTGCCTAGGGCACCTGACTGGCCTAATAAACAGACGAACAATGAATATTCATTGAGAAAGGATAGGCAGAGCTGGTGGTTAGGGAGAATAGGTAGGAGGAGAAATCTAGTCTTGAGAGAGAGAAGGAAGAAGAGAGAGAGGGGCACCCAGGACAAGAAGCCAGGCAGCCACTGCCTGCCAGACATTTACTTTCACTAAGTAAGATATACAGAAGGGAAAAAAAAGTAAAAAGCTTTGAGGCAACAATAGATAAAGAGAAACAGGTTAAGTTAAAAGAGCTAGCCAGAAATGAGCCTAAGCTAGGCCAAGCATTTATAACTAATAAGAAGTTATCTCCATGGTATGATTTGGGAGCTGGTTGATGGCACAAAAGGAAAAGCCTGGTACAAACTAGTCTTTCTTTTCTGACTTATCTTTACACTGTTGTCTCAGATCTTCTTCATGGGCCTCCCGAATCTTCTGAGTTAACAGAAGTGACCCTCAGAGTCTCTTCATGTCTTCTCCATGTGGGGTCTTAATAGGTTGTGTGTGAGTTTCTCTGAACTTTCCATTTGTTCCATGCCCCATGCAGCCCTGATCTCCTTAGTTCCTAGCAGGTCTGTCCCTCTCGGGGACACTCTTTATCCCATAGTTTGTGTTAATGTTCACACTGTACTCACAGCTCAAGTCTCGAGCCTTTCTGGTTCAGCCCATTCTTGGCTCCATGAGCTTGCTGAAGAGTGGTACTGCTCTCCCAAAATCCACCTTGACTTTCTTCAAAAAAACAATACTTACATTTATTTTATTTTATTTTGTGTGGGGGAAGGTATGCAATGGTACACAGGTAGAGTCAAAGGATAACTTCCCAACTCCCCGAGGGTCTAGCCAGGTCTTTGAGTTCTGTCTCTTTTCTAACAACTCATTTGTCAGTAAATATTAGTCTAAAAGCTGAACCTAAGGATGTAGTGGAAAAGCTGTCTCTCCTCAGCAGATGAAATCTTAAATAGTACAATGTATACAAGACACACTGCTGCCCTTAACTACTGCCACACAGCTCAGGGTGGCTTCACTATAACCATGGTATCCTAATATGGCCTCCTAATTTGTTCTCTGTCTGTTATTAATCTCCTCTGACTAAAATCATATCTAAAATATTTATTATTGGTATCCCTTGACATTTGGAGACACTGGACCAAGACAACACAGTCTCTTGGGATCTTTCTCCCCTTATAAAAAAAGTATTCTTACTGTCTTAGTTAGGGTTTCTATTGCTGTAAAGAGGCACCATGAATGTAGTATCTCTTATCAAGGAAAACATTTAATTGAGTGGCTTACAATTTAGGAGGTTTAGTCCATTATCATCATGGCAGGATATGGTGGTGTGCAGACAGACATGGTGTTGGGAAGGAGCTTAGCTTTATCCAAAGGCACAGGAAGTGAACTATCTCATTGAGTGTAGCTTGAGCACAGAAGACCCCCCCCCAGGACACACATCCTCCAACAAGTTCACACCTCCTAATAGTGCCACACCCTTTGGGGATCATTTTCTTTCAGACTACCACACCTATTCTCCATGAATACAGTCAGAGAGTTTATAACAGGTCCAAGTTCTGCTGCTCCCAACCATGCTGTGTCTCCACCACAATAATAATTGCACTTGTCTCTGGACATTTCTATAACAATAAATTTAAGTGAAATATTTATATTATTATAATTTTATATCTAAATTATTATAATATCACAGTTTTAGGACAAAATATACCCGTGTGAGCCAAGCCTTGGGACTCTCCATGGCTCCTAGAATAGTCTTTGTCATTCATTTTACAGTAAACCTTGGTGTGCCTCCTTCACAGCACTTTCAGGGGATGATGCACTCACTACATACACAGGCCACCAGTACTCAGAATGTTATATTGCTCCTTTTCTTGTTGTTGTGATCAAATCCAACTTAAAAATTGGAGGACACAATCATGACAGAAGCAACGTCCTGCAGCAGGAGCCCAAGGCCATTTGTCACGTTGCATCCACAGTTAAAAAGCATAAATTGACAACTGTTTATGCTCAGCTCTATTTCTCCTTTCTTTTTTTATGTATGGTGCTCTGCATGTACAACCGTATGCCAGAGGAGGGCATCAAATCCTATTATAGATGGTCATGAGCCTCCATGTGGTTGCTGGGAATTGAACTCAGGTTCTCTGGAAGAGCATCCAGTGCTCTTTTTTTTTTTAAATTTATTTATTTATTTATTTATTTATTATGTATACACTATACAGAAGAGGGTACCAGATGCCTTTATAGATGGTTGTGAGCCACCATGTGGTTGCTGGGAACTGAACTCAGAACCTCCAGAAAAGCAGCCTGTGCTTTTAACCTCTGAGCCATCCCTCCAGCCCCCTATTTCTCCTTTCTACACAGTCTCGGATTCTATCCCAGGGGCTTGTGTCACTCACAGTGAGTAGGTCTTTTAGCATCAACTCCCCCACTAAGGATGATTCCTCCCAGGCTTGCCCAGTGACTCATCTTTCATATCTCAAACTGACAATTGAAATTAACCATTACAAGTACCTCTGTGCCTATTCCACCAAAATAATATTATCAGAACAGCCCAGGCTCAGGACTTGGCCAGAGGAGCAAGGGCTGGACCTCAGGCTTGCATCCATCCTGCATCCCTGCTAGGTGCCTGATAAGCTGCAAGAAATCGGAGTTGCTGAGTAGCCCTGTGGTTGAATGAACTCTATCAAGGTTCCCAGTTTGTATGTAGTGTGTCTCTGCAGCTGTACACATAGTGAAATGGGATTTCTGGACCAGAAAGCTTCAGTATTCATGCTAAGTCTGTCACCCACTAGCTGCTAACATTAATGAAGGTGCCTTGGAATTGAATAGCCCAGAATTTGCCACTAGCATATGGAATAGTTATCACCAGCACCCAATAACCATTTCACAGATCTAGAGGCTGCTTCAGGGACCTCGAATCTCTCGTCTCTGTGATTCTTCCTGTTTGCTCAATCTTTCATAACTTGAGGTCATTTTCAAAGTCAACTTTGAGTGTGTTCTCTGTTTTTCACAGTAAAGAAGGTCCACATAATATGTCATCTGTGAGGAATTTTCCTGGGTTCTTGACTATTTGCATCCATGAAAGACTCTTGGCCAAACTTTAGTCAAATCCTTGACCCTTGACCCTGGCACATGTGTGGAAAACCCCGTTTGACCAAAGAATCTTGCTAAATTACTGTAGAAAAGCAGCCCACTCCTGGCATCTCATTGACCTGGATAGTTGATGATGTGCCTCTGCCTCCTCCATGCCAGGGGACACTGAACTCCTAGGTTTGTCTTCAGTGCGAACACCGTGAGGACAGTCTAGCACGACTCTATGCTATGTCCTCAGTGGTTTCCCATCCACTGACCCCGCTCTTCACCTTAGCTGTGGAGTCCGATTTCTCCATGCTGTGTTAGGAGCTGAGTTTGCTTTCTCTTCTGAAGGACACGGGTCCCATTGCCCAGCTCCCTATTCCTGCCTTGATGTTCTGACCCACAAATGTCAACGAGTGTGTACTTGTTTCACAATTGGTCAAAATGAAATTGAAGTCTCCCCTAGGAATGCTTTGTATGGGACAGAGTCAAACCAGAGGCTGTCCCTGGAAATGGGGCTTGTGATAGGCGGCTAAGCACCATTGCTCTCTAATCAGGCTTACAGCCGATTTCTTCAGTAGCCTGCTTTCCAAAAGCAGCCCCTAGGGGGCTCTTTTCTCCTCCCCTCTTTCATCCCCTGCTTTTGTGGTGAGATGGGTTTTCCTTCGTTTCTTTTTATTGTTTCCGGGCTGGCTGTCAAGTCAAGTGCATGGGTTGGCAGTAGGGGCTTCTCTACCCTGCCCTCAGTATCTTTGCTGGATGAGTTTCCTTGGGAGCAAAAAAGTTTCAGAGATGCAAAAGTTCTCTATTAAAATAAGTGCAGATTTAAAATATGTTGATTAAAGACCGACTCATTTATATTCCTACTTGTCGCATTTGAGAATTAACTGCCAAGACAGGATCTCATCAACATCAGACATAGACATCTTTATAAATTGATCCAATATGGTACATTATAAAGACAATTTTAGCAAATTTTCTTGGTTTTAATCAGCTGGCTATATTTTGCCTGCTGAGAATCTGTCACAATTCTTTGCCCTATAGAGAAATTTTAAATAATGTTTTGTTGTTGTTTGTATGTTTAATCAGCAGTCTCAATTTACAAATAAACGTGGTTTCTGGAAAGCATTTCTGTTCTGGACTATCCAACCCCCTTGGCCTGGTCCTCAGCTCTCTTGTAACCAGAATGCGGCTATCTACTTGCTAAAACAGTGCTCCTATGCTGTATGCTCCCTGCACGGAGGTTAGTTCTTATCTGCTTTCAATTAGAGCCTCCCTTAGGCTAGACCTGATCGACCATTTGCTTTGTTCAGAAAAAAATGTACACAGTCTAGAGAGGCATGCCTCTGATGGTAACCTGCCTAGGCTTTGGCTTTAAATTAAGAAGGAATGAGACGGGCTGGAGAGATGGCTCAGCGGTTAAGAGCACTGACTGTCCTTTCGGAGGACCTGAGTTCAATTTCCAGCATCCACAGGGCAGCAAACAACTGTCTGTAATTCCAAGATCTGACACCTTACACAATTATACATGCAGGCAATATTTAAAAAGAAAAAGAAAAAAAAAAAAAAAAAAAAAAAAAAAAAAAAAAAAAAAAAAAAAAAAAAAAAAAAAAAAAAAAAAAAAAAAAAAAAAAAAAAAAAAAAAAAAAAAAAAAAAAAAAAAGAAGGAATGAGTCCAATCTCGAATCTGTGATTCAGTGAACACTGAAGGCGAGTGCTGCCCTCTGCTGGCAGAACTTCCGGCGTGCCTAGAAGTTCCTCATCTGGCTAACTGCCTGCCTCCTTCTCACAGGAGTTTGACATCAAATCCAGGCAAAGCAAAATGAAACAAAAAGTCCGCAAAAATGCACTAGCCAGCTATTCCCGAGTATGGGGCCTGGCCTGAAGTGTGGTTGATGAAAGAAAAAATACAAGAAAAGAAAGAGAAAAATATAACAAACAAACAAAAATTGAAGGTCAGCAAGATGGTTTAGGAGATAAGGAGAGATAACATAAAGTTCAACCTCTGACCATACACAGTAAAACATCCACAACTTCTCTTCTTGCCTCTACACACAATGTGACAACACACACACCACACACACACCACACCACACACACACCACACTACACATACAGACCACGTACCACACACACCACACACATCACACACATACACCACACTACACATACAGACCACATACCACACACACCACACACAAACACCACACTACACACATACCACACACCCACACCACACTACACATACAGACCACATACCACACACATCACACACACCACACTACACACACAATACACTACAAAAACACCATACACACTACATACACACTACACACACACCACACACACACTACACTACACACACAACACTACACATACAGACCACACAGCACACACACATCACACTACACACATACCACACTACACACACCACACTACACATACCACACACACACCACACACTACACTACACACACACATACCACACATACACACACACCACACACATTACACTACACACATACCACATTACACACACACCACACACACACACACACATATCACATCACATACCCTAAATGTAAGTAAAGAAAACCTTGGTTTTCTTCAAAAAAAATATGATTATTGATGAAAATTTAGCAATTTTTTGTGAGCATGAGATAGAAACTATCATATAACCTTACCATCTAAAGGAGCATAAATCAAATGCTTTACATTCTCTTCTAGTTCTTATTAACAAGCATGCATATGCAGGTAAGATACTATTCTTACCCAAAATTAGAATGATAGGAGTCTATTTATTGTTCTTTTTAATTGTTGACATTTTCTGTCTAATCACACTTCAGAAATAGAATTTTATTGTACTACTAAGAACATATCACTAATTTTTGCAGAGCTCCATCTTTGCCTAGACAGTATGTTCACTCGCTTTATTTACCTTTGCTCTTTGGGGGTACACAGAATGTTTCCATTTCCCAGACTCCCTGGCATCTCAGTTGGAACAATGTGTCTGTGCTCCATTCAGTGAAATATGAGTGACAATGACCGACTTAAGCCTTCAGATGACTCCTGCCAGCCTCCACTCCTCTTACCTACTTCTCCCAAGACCACCCGTTCTAGATGCTATGTCTACAAATATAGAAGCAATTAGCTGCTTCAGCCACCAGCTGCCAGGGTGACATCCAGCTTCAGCCTGAGGAAGACACAGATGTCTGTGTGCTGCTGACCTACCCCACCAATGTGAATCTACTTTATGGGAGACCCTGTAAGTCATCCCTAACTCCCCTTATCAAAAATGAATAGTACTGTGTTGTCTAATTCCAATTACGTTACTATGTCAAATAAGTAATTGAGTTACTTTTCCTATTTTGAGTAGAAAATAAATTCTATTTCCTTCTGTCTGCGTTCATAAACTTTTACATCTTATATGGAGATATGTTCTTTGTTTTTAACAAAACAGTTATGGAAGTGGAAAGACAAGAAAATGTGTCTACTGAGTGGCCTCTGAAGCAGGCAATGAGTCCCTTATGATGCAGCATTCTCTGTGAATATGATTTCTTGATCTGTGACCATGACCCGGGGACCAGAATCTTCAAACTGCTACTCCACAGCTCATATGCACTTAGCCTCTCTGGCACCTATGACCTCCTGTGGTACATGGAGCCCACTTGTCAGTAAAGTTAGTTTACACATGCAGCATGCAGCAGTGTAAGCTTCACCTGTCCTTGACAATCAAACATAAAATTTGCTTTGCTTGGTTTAATTTCTTTTAGGGACAGAATCTCACTAGATAGCCCTGGCCACACTGGCCTCAAACTAACAATTTTCCCTCTTCAATCAACTAAGAATCTAAGACCAGAGTACTATTTTTTTGTAACAGGGTCTCATGTGTAATATTTCAGGTTGGCCTCAAACTCATTACATAATTGCAGATGACCTTGACCAGCAGATTCTCTTGCCTCAAATTCCTGGGTATTGAGTTCTGGGACTCCAAATATGTGGCACACATATGGTTTATGCAATACTAGGCATCTAATACAAGGCTTTGTGCATGCCAAGACCAAGCTACATCTCCAGGCTTGAATTATAATTTTACAATTACTTTCATGTGAATCAAAATTCAAGAGATAGAAAAGGTGGAATTGAATCTGACCCTTACTCTCTAGCCATTCAAGATTCTCTCTACAGAAAACTAACTTCCTTAACTCCCTTAGTGGCATTTTATTCTTCCATATACTCTGTCCTTTTTTTCCCTAAGAACAGTCACATGCTTTGTGGCAGTCTGAGTACGTTTCTTAGAGAGTTTAGTGTCATATCTTCAGGTGGCATTCAGGATCTGTCAGTATGGCTTAAACAAACTACAACACTTCAGTATTAAACAGAATCCCAAGAACACACAAGAAGTCCAAAAGCTGCAAGTAAATGGTGTGTTTAAGTACATCACATTCTTAAAATTCTCCCAAATGGTCTCAATTTCATGGCTATGAAGCTGGTACTGTGAATAGCGAAGTGGGTAGGTACTACTGCTACTTTCATGAACTGAAGAGACTACAGCCTGTAGACACATCAGACATCTTCAGATCATTTCTAGACAGCACAGAACAGGGAGGTCTTTAAACAGATTGTAAATAATCTTAAAAGAGTAAATATATAGCCAACAATACCTTTGGCCCTTTGATGGAATGTCTATGATTGTCTTCACTTTAAAACAGCACCCATAAGTTGAACACTTAGGATTCTACCAGTAAAATATCTGAACATAAAGTGGACTAACGAATGTTCATGCCAGATTATGTTCTAAAAAGAGCTTCAAATGAACCATCACAATACCACAGAAATGCCAAATGTGAAAATGCCCAAGAGGAGTAAGAACTGAAACAAGGAATCCACCCCTGCCATCTTCATCCATCATAAGCTAACCAGCATTCGGGTTGTAGAAACAGGACAGCCACAGTTAGAGAGAGCATTGCAGCTAATCCTTTGTAAGGTGTGAGACAGTGTGAAGACCATCAGTCTGCAGAGTGCTCCAGTCCATGGGATTATCATCTTCTGCTTTTATGAAAGAGTTGGGGTATTTTGTTTAAACTTAGTTCACACTATGCTGCAAAAGGAAAAATTTTAGGTAAATAGTAATGAAACAATAGCTTTATGGGGTGAAGTATCAACACAGGGTTAACTGAAGCAGAAAGGAAATAAAACCATAGTGCATTTTTTATTGTTTTTTGAAAATCAATATCAAACTTAATATAAAAAAACAAAACATGCAGAATAGCTAAAAAAAAATAAAAGCAAAAATCATACAGCAATAAAACTTCTCTTTTCTCTAAAATACATAAAACATACAAAATAAAATCTAAAGCTCCCCAAGCCAGGTTAGGATCAGCTACAGATGAAGAAAGCACAGTAGGTCACAGCTAATGCCCACAGATGCACTACGATGTACTCACTCATTAGTGGACTTTAAGCAAAGGCATTCTTATTTCATTGAAAGATGATGGATGAATAAAGTGATTTAAAACATACACACACACACACACACACACACACACACACACACACACACATAAAACCCTTCTGGTTTGACTGTCAAAGTGGTGCTTAGCAGAAATTTGTGGAGGCCATAGTGCAACCATAGTGCATTGTTATGACAGCCTCCAGCTCAGCTTGTACCTGTCACTGGGCACAACCTGCTAGCCACCTCAACTCTGTCTTCTACCAGACCCCTGAAGCTGGGACCTGCAGACCTGGAAGAGATGGTCCCTCTCAAAAGCTCCTGCAAATACTGGGGAAAGTAGTTATTTGAGGCATTTTCATGTAACACACAAAGTCCCAAGAAACTTCTGAAAAAAATTAAATAACTAAAGTCATTTGCAGCGTCAGTAAAGAGCCCTGTGTTAGTAAGACATTGACCTTTTGCCAGGCTAGAAAACACTCAAAATGGTGTGATAGTTTTACTAAGGGGCAGATGCCTGCCTCCCTATATGTTGACATGAGAAGAAGTTCATAAACAATTTCAGAACTGATTTTCTTAATTTTAAAAGATAGAGGGTGTCTGGGAAGGTAGGAAAGTCTCTGGGGCAATTCATGAGGACCTAAGTTCATTCTCTAAAACAACATTAAAAACCAACAGCAAAACAAACAAACAAAAGCACCCTCTCTTTTTTACAAATTAAGAGAAGATAAAAATATCTGTTTTTTCACTCATAGTAAAATTAAAAACACAGATATCCCTCCCTGGAGACTAATGAATATTACTGCAAAGGAGCTGAGACCTGAACTACATCGAAATAAAATGTCACTGGAGGTTAATAACCACAGCCTGGGGGACTCGGAATTCATAGAGCGCAGCTTACCCTGCACAGGCCTTTTTAACACCGACAATATTATACCCTCTTCATTGCAAGAGGAAAAACAGTGTCCCGTGCCCTTTTGCTAATGACACTAATGACCATAGGATGGCAGTCACTCCTTGTCTTGGTCATCTAAGCGGCTGTGATTATTCATTTCTTGTGCCACAAGCAATTCACTTTAATGTTGCCACTAAGATGTGTCAAGAAGACAAGAGCTCTTGCCCCTTGGCTAATTATTAGTTATTATTAGCTGATTACTAATAATTATTAATTATCAATTGACTTTCTATAAAGGCTGTTTAAACAGACTCCATAGCTAGGAATTAAGTTCACATTCACATCTTAATGGAGTGGAGGACAGCTGAAGAAGCCAGATTCTGATGGTGACATAGGATGTCTGCGGCAGCATGGGAATAGAAGCAATCAGCAACCAGATGCCACAGCAGGACAATCAAGCAATACTACCCTTCTCCCCAACCTTTTTGTATCTGAGCCGCCCACAGGAAGATGACCCTGTGGGAGAGACTTTGCTCCTTTAGTCAACTCTTCCTAGAAATGCCCTCAGAATCCTGCACAGGGGCATGTTTCTGGTTGATTCCAGATCTAAGTGAATTAACAAAAAAGATTAGCCATCATTGGGATCCTTGCAGCAAATGGAACAAGATAGTCACACATTAAAAAAGAAGTATTATTATTCTTCACAGTTACCATTTTTCCCTGATACTTATGAAATGGAACATCATTTGGGGCATCCACAGTAGCCCTTGGGAAGGAATAAATAGCTTGGGTCTCCCTAGAGCAGCTGTGTGCTGTACATTCTTGGTCCAGAGAGCACAGCATGGATGATGGTGCCCCTAGGATGGGAAGATTGAGGTGATCACTCTGTATCCTGTAAGCTTTCCTCTCCATCCATCCAGAAACCAAGTGCTCTTGGTACTCAAGAACTGGCCCTCTCCACCATCAGGTTGGCCCAGGTACCAACCCTCCTGCTGGTGTGAACCTGGTGCCCAGTGATTTCTCAGCCAGTAAGGATCCAAGACTGCACCTTGCCCAAGCATGCTTCACAGGTGGCAACCTCATTTCACAGCTGTGGTGGGCAACAACACTGCAGCTGTCTTAACCTAAGGCAGGTATCCGTCCACCCTGGACACCACTGCACTTTGAAGTTGCCCCCCCCACCCCGCCCGTAAGTCCTAAATCTAAGCAGAGATAAAAGAAGCTCAAACAAGACATGCTTAGATTAAGCATCAATTATCTTAAAACGGCCTATCTTAGAGGGAAATCTTGAACTTCCTCTTTGGAGAAAGTAAAATGACGTCCATGGGCAGTGACAGAAGTACCCAGGAAATTCCTCAAATTCAAAGTTACTGTTTTTGGAGGCTAGAGAGATGGCTTCAAAGTTTAGAGCATAACTGCTCTTGGAGATTTGACCCCTTTCTCCAGCCCCAACTTAAACAGCCTCATAAATGACTGTTACTCCAGCTCCAGGGAACCTAGGATCCTCTTCTAGACAGGAACCTATGAGGATATAGGCACACATGTACATAAAAATAAAAATTATTCAAATTTTAAAATATAATTGTTGACTTTTAAAAACAGTAAAAACCAAAATGTTGCTTGTGAACAAAGTTTATTCACTTCTCCCAAAGACCTGGGCTGTTCAGCCAGGCCTGGGTTTGCCTCCTCAGCAAATTCTATTTCCTTGAATTTGGATCGTTCTTTAGGGCTGGAATGGCTGCCCCTCTGGCTAGAAGTTGAAGAGAATCCTTCAAGTCTTCTGTGACTCTTAACAGCTCATTTAACAGCAACTTCTGCCGAGCTGAGGAGTACCATCTGCCTCCAGGCTTGGGGGATGCTGTGTTCACCCCACAGCTCAGAAATTCTGTTTTGAGTTACTATTATAAACAATGCTATTCTGGGACGTACCTGTGTGCCTGTGAAAGCTGTGATTTGGTAAGCATGAATGCCTATAAACCTAAATCTCCAGTTTCTGAGAACAAGAAGAGTATTCAAAAGAAAATCATGCTTTTTGGAAACACTTGTGTCTTGATCAGGCTCATGCTTCAGTAATTTCTAGGAAGATGTCTTCCTGTTAGCAGGGAAATGCTGTTCCAGTTTGTGGATTCATAATCTCATAAATCAAAAAATTTAAAAACAGACTCAGGAGGAAACTTGAGAACCATTTTAATGGCATTTGAGAAAGAAATCACAGGGCAAACAAGCTATCAATCATGCAACTGTAGAAGGGGTGTGGATAAGAAGAGAAAAAGTCCTATGGATATCAGCCAGCCAAGGTATGTCAAGTGAGGCTAGGCTCCTCCTCTTCTATTAAGGCTGGATGAGGCAACCCAGGAGAAGGAAAGGGTCTCAAAATTAGGCATCCGAGTCAGAGACATCCCCTCCTCTTACTGTTAGGGTTCCCACAAGAAGACCACGTTACACAACTGTAACATATGCAGAGTGACTAAGTCAGTACCCTGGTTGTCAGTTCAGTTCAATGAGCTCCCATGGGCCCCCATTAGTTGGCTCTGTGGGTTTTCTTGTGGTTTCCTTGACCTCTCTAGCTCCTACAGTTCATGAGAGTTCTGTCTGTATCTGAAGAGGAACAGTGAGGGAGAAGTCGATGGGGTTGGGAGATTTGGGGGAAAGGTATTGGGAGGAGGGAAAGGAAGGGAACCTTTGGTTGGGATGTAAAAACAAAACAAAGAAGTGTTCAATGCAAAGAAGATAAAAAGAGGAGGAGGAGGAGGTGGAGGAGGAGGAAGAGGAAAAGTCATACTGTTTTCTATTAGGATCCAAGAATAAAAGAAAGGTTCAGCAATGGAGGTCAGCAAGTGGCTGGAGGAAGTGGGTGGGTGGACTTTGGAGAAACAGTCTTGAGTGTCAGGGCAAGCACGCTCAGGATTTTGTCATGACCAAGAAGAAGGACAAAGGGAGACCAGGAAGACTTGCCCCTTTTTGAGTTGGAATGTAGAGCAGGCAGAACAGGCAACCTTAATGAAGATTTGTAAGAAGCTGCATTTTATGGGGACACCAAAGAGGGTGAACGAGAACGTAGATTACCAAATTAAGAGATAACTATTTCCCTCATCTCATTGGCAGTCCTCAGGTGAATGAGCTTTCCTCAGGGTGGTCTCATGGTCAAGTGCCTGATGGCCCAGCTGTAATAACTCTCAAGAGAGGGAAAGACTATGTAATCTTGAGAAAGGGCAGAATGTCCTCTCTCCATCCCAGGCCAGAGGTAGAATTCAAAACTATTTTTTTCCTTTTGATCAAGAAGTAGCCTTTCCTTAATGTGCCTCAACGAAGTCCTGATGTCTCCACTTTTTCATTTGGTATCTTAAGTCTCAAGGACAGGCAAAGCTGATTATAAGGGAAAGGCCCATTCTTTATGCCCCCACCTTTAGCTTCCTAATGTCTGCTTCTATAGCCAACGCTAGGGTTACTTAGTTTTGTAAGCGCTAAGAAAATAACATTCCTCTTTCTTGAGTGCCTTTTTGGCCTCTTCCACACTAAATTTTAAAGCTTCTCCCCAGCAGGTTTCCCACATGCTTCCCCTGAGAGTATGCAAATTACGCAAGGTCACACCAAAGTTAAAAGCATCATCACATAGCAATATTCTGCAATGGATGAGAGTTGCTGTTATGTTCGCATCAGATAAAAGAGGCTGATAAGATGCAGTTGAGAGGTGAGTAACTTCAGAAAGTTTGCATTGCAGCCTAATTAACATAATCATAAATAGAATCACAAAGATCAGGTGTAGCTTATTACTTCCTGAACACTGTTTAGCACCCACACAGAATTCAAAGGAGAAAATAAGAGCATGCTTAATGCCCCTTTTTTGTTTAAAGTACTTCCCTTATAGTACAGTGCTATTAATATTTATTAATCTTCATTGCAATAGGTTGTTTAACCATATACATTTAACCTCATATGAGTGATTTTAGCAGATTTTTGTTTGGTTTGTTTTGATCTACTTTCATATTTAAGTACAAGATAAGTATATTCCAAAGCCTGAAAAAGATAGAGAAAACTAATCTCCCCTTGAAGTCCGTGAATTAAAGGCTTGATTCCCACAGAATTGGGGGTAGTGGGACCTGTGGTGGTTGGTGCTTCACAGGAAGCCTTTAGTTCACTGGGAACATGACCTTGAAGGGGATAGAGGGATCCTTCCCCTCAGTCTCTTCCCACAGGGGAGAGGTTTGCTTAGTCACATTCTCATCAAGAGTGGCTTTGACCCAGACCTATCATCAGTTAAGACCACTGGTACTAGATTGAAATATCCAAATTATTTTTCTTTGTAAGTTGACTACCTCAAATTTTTGTTACAGTAATAGGACTCTGACTAAGGCAAAAAAAACTGATTTAAAGGGAACTCTAACTTAGTAGAGGAAAGAACCAGAACTTCCTGAAAGATGCTTAATAGATCAAATTAAAGATGTAGGGAGGGGCTCACCTAGTGAACAGTTCTGTTAAACTGACCATCCTATCATGGGGGTCCAGGGGAGCTGTCCCCAGAGGCATGGACATGTGAGGACAGAGAGCTCATCCTGTCCCTTGCCTGGACAGAAGGACAACCAGCTCTGGTAGCCTGGCTGCAGGAAAGCTGCCAGACTGACCAACTCAACTACCATCCAGGCCCAGATTCAGGGCTTTGAGTTGGCCCATCCCAACATCTTGCCCATCTGGGAGCTGCTAGAGCATATGAAGTGGCTGGCTCTTGGGATTTGTAGCTGCAGGATCCCCATGAATCGGAGCAATGGCAGAATATCTGAGTCTCTATGTGGGTTGCAGAGATTAGCTCAGGTGGTAAGACTTGACAGCAAGCATCTACTCACTGGGCTGTTTTTGTCTACCTCCTTCATTGTCTTTAAAAACTTATCATGTTGTTTTATCTTGTCTATAGATGGAACACACTTTACAACTGTAGTGTGAAGGACACAGGGTGTGAACAAATGTATTTATTGTGTAAAACAACATAATACTATGTAAAGCAGAAAGTGAACATGAGGACTGTTATAATCTATAAAGAAATACTAAAATATGTTATAACAAGGTGTATCAAAAAAGTAAGTTAAGGTGAAATTCTAAAAGAAAAAAAATAATTTAAATCAAAGAGAAGAAAAAAAGGAAAGAATATAGAAACAGAACTAGAGAAAACAAATGAAAAACATAAAAAAACACATAATGGACAAAATATAAGTGTACCTACAATGGCCTTAAATATGAGTAATAAAAATCTATCAAATTAAAATGCAGAGGTTATTAATAGATGTCTGTAAAAGCCCCAACAATATGTTATCTATAAGAGAGACAGATTTGAAAAATTCAGTTGTAGACTGTGTTTGTAAAATTTCTGTTACTGGTACAAAATACCCAAGATCAACAACTCAAAAGAGAGAAACATTCATTCTGGTTCAAGATCTCAGAGAAATTAGTCATGACAAGTCCTGTTAACTTCAGGGCCCTGATTGTACAATTCATCATGTTACAAATGGTGAAGAAGGTCTTCATTCATCTCATAGTAACTGGAAAGTTGCCAGGATCCCAAAAGTCCCTCCAAGGATGTGCATGGACTTCATTTCCTTCCATTGGTCCCACTTCTGAAGCTTCCACTCTCTCCCAGTAGCATCACTGGCTGGTAAAGAGTCTTCAACATATGGTCTTTGGGTGAATATCTAAGGTTAAAACCATAGCAAGACATTTTTTGATCACTTATGAATAACTTTAAAAAGTCTCTCAAGTTCTCATCTAATTCAACAGTACTTCTATCTTTGTACTAGGGGCCTATCTTCCAGCATCCAATACTGAACTCATACTTCAGTCCCATAATCAAAGGCCTAGAGGATACAAACAGTTGTCTAAACAAACATATCATTAACTTTTTTTTTTCTGAAGGTCATGGGGAAGAAAAGAAATATATCAAAGTTATCCATATGATCTTGTTTCCAGTGATCTCTAAAACAAGATGTGAGTATGATTACAATAGGAACTCTTTGAGAATTACAAAATGATGCTCTCCCTCGTATAAATTCACCTCTGCTCTTTTCAGCCCTCACACTTGGTCCTCTGACTGCCTCTTGGTTTCTGTAGAGAAATTTTCGAAGAAAGACCTAGAGGTTCTTGGCCTTCACCCATCCAACACCTTGTCTTGTCATGTGAAGCTCTTCTTTTGGATATTTAGAAGAGTTAGATGTCCCATAGCTGAAGTTTATGCTGTACATTAAGATTTTAAAATGTGGGAAAAATCTATTATTTTTCACTGTAAATAGATACATTGATTAAATAATTTAAATGTCATTAAATTTTATTACAAAAAAGGTCAAGATCACCACTGGTCATAATTATAGAAGTATGCTTCACTGAAGTCCTAAAGACAATCAATGTTTTCAGCAATCTAAGATGGCAAATGTGAAAACCACTCTGGTGGGTGTCAGCCATCCTGCCTGTCTTGGGTTTGAGTTCAGATTCTGTCTTCACAGGCATTTTAGTGTTCCTCTTGGTTATCCACGTCCAGATTTACATCTTCTTATAAATACGGCCGTCACCGTGTTAATTCACAGTGACCTTGTCTTAAATCAATTAAGCCCGAGAGACCATTGTTTCCAAATATGGTCACATTCTGAGCTTTGATATTTCCAAATATGGTCGCATTCTGAGCTTTGATATGAGTGTGGAGAGGATAGTAGTCAACTCACCCACTCTATGAGTAGGAGCACAAATGTACAATGTTAATAGCAACTAGAGTGTTCGGTAAAGGCACACACTGAAGAAATTAGAATGGGACAAAATGAATTATTTTATTTATTATTTTAACAGGCTCCTATGTAGACCAGGCTAACCTGGAACTCATAGAGATCTGCCTGGCTCCCAAGCATACACCATTGCTAAAATTTTACATTTTAGTCTCTTTCAACAATACAACTAATAGGAGCCTAAATAACGTCAGTATTTACCCAAAGAACTCAATGTTGGCATACCACAGAAATCCTTTTATTGCTGTGCTGTTCTCAGTGGCTGAGTTAAGGAACCAACACAGATGCCCAGGAGTAGAGGAATGCATGAGGAAGATGTGTGTGTGAACACACACAATCAAACTTTATCTTACGGAAAGAACAAGCTCATATTACTTACAGGGCAATGAATATAAATGAAGATAATAGTACTCAGTGAATTAAGCCAGTCTTCAGAAGACACATCTCATCATTTTTTTTGTGGTTCCTAGATTTTTACATAGATACATAACATCATGCATTTATATATGACAACGAAGGGAAATTAGTACTGGCTTGGGGGACACTGGTGGATGGAAAGGGTGAGATCTGAGGGCAACTATGTTCTACATACATGCATGAAAACTAAAAAGCATTCTTCACACTGATGGCTGTTATTTAATATGGCTTCTGCTATAAGAGACACCTCCCTCAACTCTTCCTATAAAAGGCGATATTGATATGCCCACACACCATTTTTTTCTTAAATAGACCAGACAGCCTTTCAAGTGGGTGAGAACTTGACTCGGGTGTATTCCTAAGGTTGCTCAGTAATGGACTCTTTAAGTAATGAAAGGTGTGGCAAAGGACCACACATTTAAACCCTAAAATTGCCGTAATTGTCCTAAATGTCTTCAAATATTTACTGTACACTCCAGTCTCTGGGGCACCACTAGGTATTGAAAAAAAAAATTCCCTGAAATGTCATTAGGAAGGAGAAAAAAAAAAAAAAACACTCACAGACATGAAGGTAATAACAAATATTTCTGACATTGTTTTGAGATGTCCCATTAACTCAATTACTGTTTCTAAGACCTCATTCGTAGTCCACACGTCCTGAACTATCACAGTTCCCCTCGGCTCCCTTCCATTTGTGACTTTTAGGTGGTTTCCAAAGGCGAACTGAACTAGTGTTAAGCTGCCCAGGAGCAAGGTGTAATGTGCAAGTGGGCGGTTCTCCCAGGTTCTGAGCCCGGGCAGAAGGGAACTTGTTGCCACAGGTGTAGCGATCGCTTTTCTTGCCAGTTCCCAAGGTCGATTTGGCTGCGGATGTTCTACCATATAAAGATAAAGAGAGGGTTGGAAAGTCTTTCAAACGCCTGCGCAGTCAAAATCAGAAGGCATTATAAGAGAGAAATCAAATTGGCTCTCCATGGACATTTCAGCATTCAGGTCTGTAGCGGCAGGAGGTGTGGTCAGACAGGGCGTTTTCCAGGTTGTTCACGGGAAACACACTGGATAGAAGACTGTTCCAACACGTTTGTCTTGCTCTGAACGCTGATCATAAGTTTGACCTAAGTTTGTCTTTTCAAGCAACTTTCTGACAGAGCTTACGGGATTGAGTCTTGCGGGCGCCACAGGTGGCTCCTCTATTCAGGGACACCTGGCCCGAGCACGGGGTCCCACCCAGTTCCTCCCTGGATCCTCCGAGTGTAGCGGGATGCTCTGGGCTCAGCTTTTTCCTTCCCAGGCCTCTCCCTCTTCCCTTCCCACCGGTCCCGCCTGCCGCGTCCCGGGAACAGCTCCTGATGTAAGGTCCCGGTCATTCCCTTTCCATCCCCCTGGGACCAAGAGACAAATTCCTGTGGGTCCCAGGAGTACCAAAAGTGCTCCGCGAGACGGGAAATTGCAACAGTGCTGGCCCCTCGGCTCTCCTCCCCATCCTCCCTCCCGCCGCTTTCCCGTAACTCCCGCCCCTGGACACTTGCCCCGCAGCTGATTCATAGCCAGGGCGCAGGGCCGCCTCCACACACCGGGACAGACGTCCGCACCCGCGGCCCTGCGAGGCCGAAGAGCGGCCGGCCCCGGAGTAGGTCTCCAGGCGGGTGAGTACCGGACCCGCGCACCCCCCCCGCCCGCCCCCACCGCGTCCAGTGCGGCCTCCTTCCGCTTCCTCGCTTCCTCGACGGGCGAGTCCTGCCTGGGCTTTGGTGCCCCGCAGCCGCAAAGCTCCGTCTTCTCGAAGCCGCCTCTCTGTCCTGTGTTGGTTTTTCCTCCCGAGGCTGTACTCTCAAGCCACAAGAGGTGTGCCAGACAAGTGCTGCCTACCAAGTGGATAACTCTAAAAGACTAGACAGATCTCTTGGAGTGCAAGTCTCTGGGGCATCACCTAGTCTAGACCCGTTTTGAGGTTCACCATCCCTTAGCCTCCCTCCCCAGTGGTTGGGGAAATGTTTATTGAGTTAGAATTCCTGTTTGGGCAACTTTGGCTTCTCTCCCAAAATAGCCTGTGGGTGTTGATGTCTTCATTCCAATCCCTAACTCCCACCTTGCCTTTTCTCTGGGAATAGGTGCTTTCCTCTCCACTCAGAGGTGAGAACCAGATGAGATAGATGTGGGAAGCGGTGCGGTGCTTCTGCACAGGTTGAAAAAGAAGGTACTTCTTCTCAAGTTGCTTGGATGAAAGTGGGACCATTAACAGTCAAGCATGTCCAGCTATTCTCTCTACAGCTCTAAGGGTCAGTGTCTCAGAGACTAGGGAGGTAGCAGTAGGGTGCTGAAATCCGAGCCTGAATATGGACTCCCTTCAGCAGTTCTTGAGTGGCCGCTTGTCCACCCACTCATTCATCAGGACTGCCACCTGCCCTGCTGGCATGTGAGTGACCAGAGGGGCACAGGATAGGGATTGCTTTCAGACAGACACCGGAGTGATATGGATCACTTTTAGATGGATGCTGGATACCACAGCTGCCTCCAACACACTGTGAAAATTTCAAGAGATCAAGCTGGTGTCCCTTAAGACACCTGGATGTGAGTGTGGATGTAGGCAGATGTAGGCAGAGTAAACAGAAATCAAAGTGGAAGCTAGGTGCAGGCCAAAGGCACTCTAAGGAGGGAGGGAGAGAGAGAGAGAGGGAGGGAGAGAGAGAGAGAGAGAGAGAGAGAGAACAATAGGCCCTGATATAAATAGGCCTGATAGACCTGGGGCAGGGCACATTTTATGGCTTAGTCTCACTTTTTTGTTTTAATAATAATAATAATAATAATAATAATAATAATGCTTCCTATTACTTTTTGACCAAGAACTGTGTTCATTTTCTCAATGAGAAAAACCGAGATTCAGAGAGATAAAGAGAGTGAATGATGGTCGGATAGTTCAGTGACAGAGTTGTGATTTCACTTCAGAGTCTCATAGACTCTCTGCTGTTCTACTAGTTCTAGGTGTTTTGAGAGTGGGACTAGAGGTGACCAGGAACATCTTGTTCCCATCTCCCTACCTCCGCCCCATTATCACCTACCTCTTCCATCCCCAGTAAGCACAAAGTCCATGGGGGCAGGCATTTTGCATTCCTTTGTTACAAGAAAAGAACCCAGTCAGGAACACTGCTGTGGTTCTGAGAGACTGAGGAGACTGCCTTTGAGGAGAAAAAGGTCTGTGTGTTCCCTGTGGTACCTGGCCTGGGTGGTTGCTGACTCTGGAAGGAAATCACAGGGTGCATTCTCCAGCTCATTTATGGGAACAGTAGGTTTTGGCCCTCTGCTCTGGACAGGAAACCTTTCTTGGGGGGGCAAAAAGCAAAACAAACACAACACCGTGTGAGGATGTGAGATTGGAAACAAAGCACACACACAGCATATTAGGATCTTTCTAGAGCAAACCCCTCCCTGAAGCAAACTTCCTTGTCAGTACCTGAGGTTTCCTTTCCCAGTGGCTGACCCCAGCTTCACAGCCATCCTTCCTTCCTGCCTGCCACGTTTTATTATCCTGCGTCCCCAAGTTTTACTTATTTCACATTACATTTGACTTGTGGAGTTTTGAAGTAACACAAGCAACAAGCAACTGCTTTTATTCTAACAGAAGGGAAATGGATACAATGGGATGTAGTCTCAACATCAGCTGTTGTAAATACTGGACAAGGAGCAACTTAAAGGAAAAGCTGATTTGGGCTTGCAGTTTGGGAGCATGTTGTCTACCATGAGGCAGGGTCACGTGTTGACAATTGGGAAGGGGTAAGAAAATAATTCTGTTGCCTGGCCAGCTTCTCTCCCCAACCACCCTCTCTCATTTTCATACCGTATGGGATGCCAGCCCTTGGGATAGGGTTACCCACATTAATGATGGACCATCCCTCATCAGTTACCCTTTTTGTAGCACCCTGAGCTGACAGACCCAGACTGATTCTGAATCTCCTAAGTGGTTCTGGATTCAGTCAAGTGGACAATGCATATTAGTTCTTATGAGTTTGCCATTTACCAGCTTGACACCCCAACATCTCTTTTAAGTCATAACATATGACAAATATCACTACAAGATTCCTTATAAAGATTTGAACACACATGAGTTTTTTGAAGTATATTATTTAAATATGTAAATTTGAAATCTGTAGCGTATCTTCTTCTTTACAGGGCAAGTTGGAAAGGTTTTTCATATCTGTACATAGATCTTTTCTCAAGGCCTTCATGTTAACCCAAATCAGAAACAATAGAATTTATCTACCCTTTCCTTTATTGGTGGGCACTGTGCTTTAAAAAAATTATTAGAATTAGCAACAATGCCTCAAGGAAGACAACGTATTGGTCTTTGAACTCAGATGTGAGTATTGCTGGGGAGAAGAATCCCAGGAGAGCTGTTTGGGATAGATAACAGGCTTACCACGTACCTCTATTTCATAGATAAGTGCACAAGTTAATATATAATTTTCTGACACCCTTCATCACAGCTAACACACACACACAAAGATATGCATTTTCAAACTTGCAAGTGGGTGAGATTTAGTGTAACATTTTAATTTGCGTTTTGCTAATTACTACTACAATTTAATATTTCTATATATTTCAGAATCATGTTTGTTCTATAATGACCTGTTGATACCTTTACTTCTTCTTACATTGAGTTGGTTACTCTTATTCTTTAATAGATTGTTATTACATTTAGGTATTGTGTGTGCTAGGGAGGTGTTGCTCATGCCACAATGGGCGGGGACAGTCAAAGGCGAGCTTAGGGTGTCCTCCTTCCATTATGTGGGTCCTAGGTTGTCACCTTTAGCCACTGAGCTATGTCTCTGGAACGTGGTTGTTTTGTTTTTATGTATTGCAGAAACTCTATCCTGTCCCAAATCCTAATACTCTGTGTGTGTAATTGATAATATAACTACTTCCCCTATAATGCTGCTTTTTCTCATTTTTTAAAATTGTGGGTGAGACACATGTCATAGTAGTTTTTACCTAAACCAGTGTAGGTATAAAGTTTGGTGCCATTGAGTGTATTTATAACTTTCCACCCTTTTCAGAACTGCAAGTCTGTGTCATGAAATGGTACTCACCAGTTCCTCTCTCTCTGTTCTTTCTCTGTTCTCTCTCTCTCTCTCTCTCTCTCTCTCTCTCTCTCTCTCTCTCTCTATCATCTTATCTACTTTCTGTCTTTTTAACTGGACTGGTGAAGGCCCATCATACAAGTAGAACCATACACATAGTATTTGTGTGAAGTAAGAAGTTTCTGGATAGTCTACTCTCAGATCAACTCACAGCCCAGTTGCCACTTAGCCCCAAATAATCACACAAAGTTTTATATTAATTTCATGCTGTTTGGCCTATGGTTCAGGTTTATTACTAGCTAGCTCTCGAATCTTGACTCAAGCCATTTCTATTAATCTGTCCTGCCATGTGAGTCGAGACTTACCTGTACTCATTACATGTTGCTTCTCGGGTGGCTGGATCAGTCTCTCCTGACTCCGCCCTCCTTCCTCTGTATCTATGCTTGGATTTCCTGTCTGCTTCATAGCTATTCTGCCATAGACTAAAACAATTTTTTTCTTATCCAATAGTATTCACAGCATCCACAAAGACATCTCACATCATTTGTATTTCTGTGACTGTTTCATTTAGTATAGTATTTTTAAAATCCCGCTGGAGCAGCTACCAATTGTCTCTGCATTTCTGAGACCTGTAACACTCCACTGTCTGAACATTCTATTTCCTTACTCATAATTATGCTTCTGGTGTTAGCCATCCTTTTTTTTTTTTGCATGAAAACTTTAAATACTTATGTCATTAGCACAATTTCATTATTTTTGTGTTTTTTCCTTGAAATGTGATCCTAATTAGTTTTATCAATAAAAACCAGAAGTCAGGTGTCATGTAAAAGCTGAAAGATCAGAGAAGCAGGGCGATATCCACTAGAGACATCTTACCTCTACCAAATCCTCATATAGAAAGGGGGGCAAAGATCCTGTCTCCACCTTCTTAGTGCTGAGATTAAAGGTGTGTGTCACACCCCTGGCTCTGTTTCTGGTTCAATCCTGAGTAGCCCAGGGTGGCCTTGCTTCCTCCTCCCAAGTGCTGGGATTAGAAGTGTGTGCCACCACTGCCTGGCCTCTGTGGTTAACTAGTCTGTAGCCCTGCCCTCTAAGCTCCAGGCAAGCTTTATTAGAGCACAAACCATCACATAACACTGCCTAATTTGAGAAAGTCTTGGTCATGTAAATTGCCTTATTTCTACTAGTACTTTTACTATTTTGGTTTTTATATCATAACATTAAACATCACATTTCTAAGAAAAATAAAATGAAGGTAAAAATGCAACTTTTTTTCCCTAAATTTGGAGATGGTTGATCCTATTCATTTACTTAATGGTCTATCATTTGAAACTCAGTTCATGCTATTTGGGGGAGGGGTGTTTAAAACCAGAGCCCACTGTGTAACCCAGACTAGTCTTGAACTCACAACTCTCCTGCCCTCCTGAGTGCTGGAGTTTCAGGCATGTCCCATCATTCAAGATAAAATTTGGTTTTCAACATAAAGTCAGTTCCTCTTTGGTCTGTGTTTTTTCTGTTTTGGGAAAGAGAGGGGGCTTTCATGTCAACACCATGTTGTTAAATACTAGAAGTTTAATAATATGTTTTTAGATCTAAAATACATATTTGTACTTTTCTCTAAAACAAGTTTTAGAAATGCTTCTCTTACATTTTTACTTTTCCTGTAAAGTTTCTAACTTGTTTAATCTAATAAAATTTCATCAGAATATTTCCTGAGTCTGCACTTATCAGCAATGGTGTTTTTTCCTCTCTGTCCGTGTTAATATGAACACCAAACACAGAAGAGGCGATACCATATGGGCAAGGGTTGGACTTGAGTGACTCACCTGGGGTCAAGTACTGACTTTACAGCACAAGCTGTGTCACAGGGACAGCTAACTTTGACCTGTTTTGCTCTTAGTGTCCTCATCTGCCTCCGGGGATAGTAATAGTATCTCTTTCATAAGGCTTTTGGGAAACTCTGCTTCTACTATAAGCCATGTAACAAAGCACCAGGAAGAAAATTGCCCTCCAATACATACTTTCTGTAATCATTTTCATGTTTCATTGAATATTCTACCTTGGGATGTTCTGAGTGCCTTGCTGAGAGCGGGAACTAACCAATCTTCACGTTTATTTACTGATAGTTATAGATGGGTGTTTCTTTCCTCCCTGCCAGACATTTACATATGTAACTGTGAAAACATAACACAAGTATTACATGCTAAAGAACTAAATAAAAATGGTTCAGATTAATTCAAATTTACATATAAATTCATCATGTATTTATCAGAAGGATGGCAATATGTTTCTCTACTCAGGACACTGGTTACTAATTACATTTGGAATGTATTATTTTGGTATCTGCATCCAGAGTCTAGGCACTCACAGATATTAAACATGACAAATAACAACCTCCTAGAATTGTCTAGGTCCTAAAAGTTACTAACCTCTTTCAGATCTGCTCAGTTGCCATGGGTCAGAATAGAATCAGAAAACAATGTTAGCTAGTAGATTCTCCTGGAGTACAGGATGCAAATGGGAAAATAATAGAATTCTCACTGCTTTTGTAAGTATGAGCATGTGCCTACACACACACACACACACACACACACACACACACACACACACACACAAGTTTAAAGAATGCTTATGTTACAAGTCCATGTAACTTGATAAATATGTTTGTAATTTCCTTCATCTCTATCTCTTTTCTTCTATTCATATTTGTAAGTATGAATAGATAGGTGTTTCCTTCCAGACCAGTTTGAATTCTTTAGTTGTAAGACCAAAGGACAGTAACACGTATACAAAGGCATTGTGGTGATTTAAAAGAAAATGGCCCCCAAAAGGAGTGCCATTATTAGGAGGTATGGCCTTGTTGGAGTGAGTGTGACCTTGTTGGAGGAAGTCACTGTGGGGGTGGGCTTTGAGCTCTCATATGTGTGCAAGATACCACCCAGTGTCTTAGACCATTTCCTGTTGCCTTCCGATCAGTAGCCAGCGCCGTGACTGCCTGCACACCGCCATGTTCCCTATCATGATGATAATAGTAACCTCTGAAACTGTAAACAATCCACGTCAATAAATTTGTTGCTCTTTATAAGAGTTGCTTTGATTATAGTATCTCTTCACAGTAATAGAAAGCCTAGCTGAAACAGGACCTTATGAGGGACAAAGTGGGATGGAGAGAGGGCTGTCAGATCAATTCCTGCCTGACCTGTGCAGGTAGGAAAGAGGAAAGGTGGGGAGGACCTCTTCCCAGCACAGAGCAGTTCCCAGGAAGCTTTTGCTAGACTGGGGGGAGATGGTTGAAGTTGCTTATCAGAGTTGTTCATTGCTGAGAAAGGCTTAGCTTTTGCCACTGGACAGTGTGACTACGTGGATGCTGTCAGTTATGGTGTCCGTGTGTCAGGTGTTTTGGGAAGGAACTCTGAGCAGCTCTGTGGTACAGCTGCCACACTTTTCCTGCAGAGAAGGTCCTGTGAATGCACTATTCTGAAACTCACTTTTACATTCAGCATTTTGGGACATTTTTTCATGTCAACACATGTGTCTAGTTTATCCTTCTCAAATATTGTATAGTTTTCCTTGGTGGAAATGCATAATAATTAAAATTTCCTGTTCCTCTGAGTGGACAGATGATGTATTTATATTATCTGTAAGATAAAGCCTAACAGTAGGAGTCTAGATTAGTTCTGAATCAAATAAAATGCATCCTAAAATTTAATACAGTCCAATACACTTTTGTAAGGTGCCTTCTTTGATATTTGTTTCACAAGTATTTATTTCCAAGTGCTATTGAAAGCCTTCTTATTTCTAACTATTGGATGTTAAACAGATATTCGCATGTTCAATTACTGCTTTGGTTTGTTTGTTGTGGCTGTTTCGAGACTAGGTTTCACTATATAGCCTTGGCTATTGTGGAGCTTGTTAGATACATGGTCCCACACTTGTAGTAATCCTCTGGCTTCTGCTCTCCCAAGTGCTGGTGTCATAGATAGTACCACCTAACTCTTACAAGCTGACTTTCATCAATCCAAGTAATCTTTCTTAATTTCTTTTCCTTTTTTAGTATATACGTTTTCTTTTCCTGAACTACATACTTGTATTTTTCTATAGCTATTTGCCTTTTAATCTTACTTTTAGCACATATTTGTATATTGGAAGCAACCACTCTTTGCCATATATTTCCAGTTGGTATCAATTCTTAAAAATGTGGTTATAGTCGAGATAGCTATCTTTATCTTTACTGCTTTTGAATTTTATAGCATAGCTGCCAGATTACATTAAAAATGCAGCTATGTTTTATTCGGGTGCTTAAAATGGTTTATATCTTGCATTTGTGTCTATCTGGAATATATTTTGCTTGAAGGAGTAAAGCAGGAACAATAAATAATGATAAGACTCCCTGGATTTACAATGTGAGGTCAATAATCCCACTAATCCTCCTGCTTACATACTAGATAGGCTATTCCATTCTTAGTCACAGAAGAGACACAAAAGAGAACTAGTGTTGGTTAGACAGCAACTAACTGCCAGAGTGGAGCTTGACCCTATGAGACCCCTATTACAGTCCAGTACACGTTAGACATTCCATAATGCCCAGGTTATTATTTCAGTATCATTTTTGAAGCAGCATATCCCTTCTCAGATTCAGACACCGCCTTTAGCCCATATGAAATTTCTGCATCTCTTTTGATCAAGAATATTTTTTGCATTTGGTCTTACTGTTTCTTCTTTTGACTTCACTTATCACTCAGAAACTTAGTTTTAACTGAAGCTCAGGTCACACCTCCCCAAAATGTTTAGCTGAATATTGCTTTAAAATGCAATCAGTTGTACAGGAAGTAATTTAACTCCATATGTCAGAATTTGATTTATGAACTTAGTGGACCCATGTTATCCATTGGTGGGATGCAAAGTTGGGATGAGGAAGAAATGCTAGAACCTTCAGGAGGCATTTGCTCAGTGCCCTTGAAAAAAGACATGATGAAACACTGTCCCCAAATGCATGCCACTCTGAACTGTAGCACAGAGCTGCTGTTACTGATTTCCAGTTTTTCCTCCTTGAAGCTGAAAACAAGTACTGCTATGATTTCAATTTTTAGCAATTTGTTGAGACATGTGGTCTACTATATAAACTCTCTTGGAAACTGTTCAATTCTAAAAACAGAAATTTTTTTAACTACACACACACTACATCACACCACACACACACACACACACACACACACACACACACACACACAGAGGAGCTGGGGAGAGGTGTACATACCATCCACAAGTATCTTTGAATGGCATTTGCATATGATAGCAGTGGGTCACCCGACCAGTTTTGAAGAATTTGGCAACACACCCAGGTTTGTAGGAACAACCAACTGTTGCCTTTGCTATGTCTCATGAGGATTTTCTGTGGTAAAGAAACTTCCCAGGAATAAATATTTTAGTAGTGGCTAAGCAAGAAATTCCAGTAAGGGAGGCCCAATACGGGTTCCTTAGCAGTGCATTGTATCACCCATGTAGCATTCACACGGAAGGATATTCAGAGGATCATCAATGAGAATAGGAGTTTGCACATCAGATTTAAAGAGCAAGTATGACATTCAAAAGACACAGTAAAGCAAGCGAGGTTTTCATGGAGAAAGATTAAGTTGACACACACTGAATGGAGCCCAGAGATGAGGAAAGAAACAGAGACAGGAGTGAGTAGAGTGTAAATTACAGAGAGAGAGAGAGAGAGAGAGAGAGAGAGAGAGAGAGAGAGAGAGAGAGAGAGGAGAGAGAGGAGAGAGAGAATCAGTTATTCTCTCTAGCTCCCCAGCCCATGTGTGCCAACAGATATGAACTGAACAATATTTGGTGACAAAAAAGACCTGAAAGGGAATTAATGTGTTTTCATCAAAAGAATTCAAAAGCAAAGAAGAAAGAATGGGAGAAACATGGCACCCATTTTTCTTCATTGCTCAGCTGTTTCCTGGGTGCCAGTCATACCCTGGGACTCTGGTGCACAGTGTGTCTTACACTCAGATCTGCTCTCTCTAGTAGCACGTAGTCTATTTAATAATGATAAGATGGCAGAAACAACAGATTTGGAGGAAGGACTCAGTCGTGTGGACACACCTCTCTGCCTTCCTTTTCTTACTGGCCATCTGGAGAAGAATGCTTGCTCAGTGAGAGGTGGAGCTTTGAGACTGCTGACTGAATTTGAGGCTGGGTGTCTGAACATGATGTGCCCTGAGCAATGAGAAATCTCTGCTCCCTAGGTAGGCACTGATTTTCCAGCCCACCCACTTGCCACAGCCCTCCACCTTGACAGCACTTGAAAGCCAAGCTTCCCCTGGGTTGTTACTTGTCTCTGTATGGTGCATGTGTGGTCAGGGGAGATAGTGTAGGCCGTGAACTATCCCAGTGCTCTGGGCTTGGACTTATCCTTTTTCTGTCTTTATTCCTGTATTGGCATCACGTACTGCCATGCACACCTGACCTTCTTCTCTTGATGGACAGGAATTCTGTGTATCCAGCTGGCTGCTTATGGTCTTTCCTGCAGATCAAATAAACATCTTAAACTTTTATCTGAAGCTGAGCTTTTGGTAGAGACTCCCAACCCAGTCTTCTGCCTTGCCAAGTGGTGGTTCTGTTCTTCAAAGGCTTCAGCCAAATTTCCGAGTGCTTCTTTTGGTTACCACCCCATGACTTATCAGCTCTGCCTTTGACATCTCTCGCCCACCCAACCACATCTCACTACCTCCACTGTCCAAGCCCTGTCCTCTATTGTCACCTGCACTGTTGACTGTGACTCCATGTCTCTTCCCACTGTTGCCCCGACTTCTTTCTGCATCCCTGGGCTCTCTTCTATGTGCATCCACTCAGGATAACTCTGTGAAAATTTTCCAGTGCTTCACCACGGCAGCTCACGCTATTTGAATATAATGCCTACATTTTCTATTCTGTTCTCTATAAACGTTCAGTCTCATCCCTGGGCTTCCTTCCTGTTCATCCTCTCCCTCAGCTGCACCTGCCTCCTTTTAGTTTTTGAATCTTCTGGGTCCTCTTCCTCTTTGGGGTCTCATCAAGAAATAGGTAGCACCTTTGAGCTAGGGTAATTTGAGTAGGCTCTGTTACATTACATAATGCTGTCCTACAGGGTTCAAAAGTAAGTGGTGTCTATTTCTCTGCACATTGTCAGCCCCTGGCTGTTGGATGGTTATTGCTACATGGTTGGTGGAGAAATGCTCCACCGAGTCTCTGCGACATTGCAGCTGCCAACTCCCACTCTGCCCACTTCCAAGAACTTTATTGACTTTTCTCAGAGGAGTCCAGACCACAGTGGACATTCATAGTCCTGCTGCCCATGGTCCTCAGGTTGATGATGGGGATCCAGGGAAGGCACTACAAACTATGCACAAGTCCTCTATGTCTGCAAAGAGCCCATTCTAAGAGAGATAACCCCAAACAGTGGGAGACTCCCACTCTGTGTGTGCTGTTTTTCCTGTGTTGTATGTGATTGGACAGTAAGACACTGACAGCCCCAATGGTGCAGAACAAGTGTAACATGAAACGGAGGTAGAAGTCATTTACAGCTTATTAGCATGGTGGGTAGGGCCCTGGCTGCCAGACCTAACCATCTGAGTTTGATCTTGGAGTTCACATGCTAGGGCCTGTTCTCTGATCTCCACATGTGTATCATAGCATGAGCGTGTACATACACACACACACACACACACACACACACACACACACACACAGTAAATAATTGTAAAAATACATAAGCTTACTAATTGTTTCTGGAATTTTCCCAATTGCCTTGTCAGATAGTGCTGGCTAAGGAGAACCAAAGTTGAGGACACTGAAGCAGTAGAAAGAGACATTAGTATAGCCTCCAAACTCACGTGCTGACAGTGGCCGCAGAGTCACAATGGCTACCTGTCTATGTACATACAGAAGTTGGCCTCAGGTACATGGCAAGAACTGAGAGGCACTACTGTTGCTCGTTCTCGAGATTCTCAGTCTAACAGGTATGAGAGCAGAGGGTAGGAGCTACTGATGCATTCCTGTGATACCTACATAATTGCCTTTTTTGAGTACTCATATTTTCCATTTGCATTACCTAGGGATCTTTAGTCTCTGATTTCTACTTACTATTACTTCTGATTTTCTCTGCCCCTGACTTTAACTTCTTGAGGTAATACCATGTGTTTAGAAGCATTTTAAATAGCCCAGTCATAGAGAAACCATTTGCTATATACACCAGCTCCAGAGAGGTTTCTTTCCCACAATGGCCTCTGTGTTCCAAGAGTAAGTGGGAGGAGACAAAAGTAAATCCTGGACCCAGAACTGAAGACATTCAATGGATTGGCAGGCACTCCCCAGCAGGCCTCTTTCTTTGCTCCTTTGTATGCACACACACACACACACACACACACACACACACACACACACACACACACACAGAGTTTCTTTTTGAATTAGCTCTTCGCTGGCTCTGGCATTCAGTTGTAAGTTGAGATCAGGCATGAATGAACTGATATGTTTGCCAAGAGGAGAAAGCAGCGCCTACGGGAAATGCGGAGAAAGCGCCTACCACCTCAGCTCGCAGACACTGTTAACCACCACAGGGCCCTTTACCTTGCTCGGCTCTTGTCTTTGCTATAGTTCCAGTTTACCTGTAAAACACTATCTGTAAAAACAGAGATGGGGCAGCAGGCACTCATAAACAGACCCACGCAATTTCTAGCTCTGGATGGAATCTGGGCAACAAGGGCATAAGTCAGCTTTCTGTGGATTGTTCTCTGCGTCTCCCCGCTGACTCAGAGTCCCAAAGAGACAAGTGAAGGTTAGCACTTTCCCTGACTAACTGGCTAACGGGCTTGCTATTAGGGCCAAATTGGTCTTTGTGAGGTCACCTAGCCTAACTCTCTCTGCCTTACATTGTTCTCTGACCAAGGCACCTATGAATCAGTGGAACTCTCTTGGCGGGCAATCTGCCATTCTTTTCAGAGGCAACAATACCAAACTACACTGAAACCAAAACAAAGCTGGAAATTGACTATCACCTGGAATCTGCTAGCTTTTTCCAGGAAAAGGGAAGTGTGGAGATGGCTCTGGTGATTCATTTAGTTTTTTAATTTATTTGTTAAAATAAATAATTTGTTTTACTTTTCCTGTTGTTATTATGCCAGCACATATGCTTGTGTACCATATTTATGCCTGATGTCCACAAATGTCGGGACAAGGTGCTGGATCCCTGGAACTGGAGTTACAGATGGTTTTGAACTACCAGCTAGGTGCTAGAAAGGAAATCTAAGTCTTTTGCAAGGACGGCAAGGGCTCCTAGCCTCAGAGGCATCACTACAGCCTCACACGTGATTGGAGATTCTATTTGTCCTTTATCTAGTTAGCATTGGTTTTGTTTAGCTTTTTAACTTTTTTTTTTCTTTGCTGTCTTTGCTTAGCTGATCATTGAGCTCCTCCACCAAGCCTTAGTAATCCACAGTAAGAAGTCTTCCTGACTCACATAGGTCCCTTGAGGCCTAAGCTTCTGACTCCGTTGTATCTGATTTATGACCTGAGGAACATTTCATGAGACAGGAAATGTGAATTTTTCCTTCAAAAACAGATGACATGGGCACAAAGGGAGGAGAATGAGAGATTTTGATCTCATCACTGGACTGAGAAATCTTCTAGGTGTTAAAGCAAAATAAGATTCCCTGTCTTGTAATTTATATTTTTCAGACAATCAGATCAATGGCTTTCCCTGTGGTCCTTCATCAAGCATTCCTCTTGGCAGCGCTGACCCTGAGAGCATCCCTAAATGAAGGTAAGAAACAGAGATAGAAATAAGGACATACAAGGAGGAACCAAGTGGTGATTTTGAGAAAACGGAAGCCATTTTCTTTCCCTTGGAGTTGGTGATTAACTCACACAAGATGTGGTAAACCTCTGGAAGCCACAGTTGCCCTGGGTGTGGCCTCTCATCCTGATGGCACCATTAGGAAGCCCACTGCTTGGTTGTGGTTTCTTGCTCAGCGCTCTGCTCATCAGTGGGGCTGTAAGTGGACCTGAGACCACAGAGAGTCATGATTGCTCTATTTTACCTAGACCCCTGCCAAGGTATTTCTTTCTGAACCCTGCTGGGCAAGATGGAACAGCCCAGACTAGTTCTGGCGGCTGGTTAGAACAAGTTCTGATGCCCCTTAGCCACACTTGCTGAAAGCTATTAGGTTTATAAAATATGACTGAAAGCAACCATAGTCTGTGAAAGAGTAGAAATTCAAGTATGTACAAGGTAATATCTTGTGTTGAAATCTGTTTACAGTCAAAGCAATACTGTTTGTCAATGAGCTCTCCCCAGAAGATCATAGTTTGGAATAAATCAGCTTTGTAAATGTGCATGCATGTGAATACTTTATCAAATTCGTATGGATACTTTATTACTTTCAACTTACTTAGACATAAACTCTTAGACTTGAAAATGTTTCTATTGGCTCATAAAGTTTCCCTGCATTTATCCATATTATATAAAACTTCGTATTTTCCCCCTATATTTGTTCTTTGTTGTATTGGGTTTTTAACAAAGAGTACAGATACAGTTCCATGCATGAATTCATGAAAATGACATTTGCAAATAATATGCATAGAATTTCTCATTTATCTCTTAGAATTGCAAGAAAATATGTGGCAAGGGGGAAGATTCAGTTCTGCTAATAGCTCCAGTGATACCTCCCATCGTTTAGATCTAGGTTTGGTTTTGGTATGTGGGAATATACCATCTCTTCTGGCTTTATAAATAGCAGCTAATTGAGCTCTTTTGTAAGTTGGGGCCGTCAGGTGACAGGGCATGCTCACTGGAGGCATGTGTACCTCCCTCAGTCTTCATGCTACTGGAGTCAAGCACACTGCAGCTAATTAGAGAGGCTGAGCATGGAGAATGTTCCAGCCCAGATCAGAGCTTCTGATTCTGAGACAGCCTAATACATCAAGTTCTTGGTCGGAGGCACTCCCGAACATTCTCAGCTCTTTGCCACAGCTGGTTCCTCTAGCAGAGTCTCATGATACAGCCTGACTGTTCATGATGTATCTTCTGCATGTGAAATGTAATTGCTCTCATATCAGTCTCTGTTGCTCAGCTTCTATTGTTCAGATCAAACATGTTTCCTTAATTTCCTAGCAACCAGATTTTTGTTTCTGCTTCCAACCTTCTTTACAAAGCAGGACTTCCTTGATAGATCATTGTCTACCATTCCCATAGAACCGTGGGAACTTTTCTTTTATTGTTGCTACCTACTACACCTCCACTCATCCAGTGAGCTCACCCCTTGACTAACCAGACTCAGGTCAGAGACTGCTTCTCAAATAACCCCACCTAATTTCTTCCATGCCATAGGATCCTATGTGCAAGACCCTATGGTTAACCCTGCACATGTTTCCATCAGCCAGAGGAGTTGACAACAACATTTTAATGTGTTTTTCTGTCTTTTCAGTATTTATAAAAATTGTAAATATGTGGAGATTTTAAATTTTTTACATTCATTTAGGTGTGTGCGCGCGCATGTGCACGTGTGTGTACATGTATAGGAGTTACGTGCGTACACATGTAATAACACATGAGTGGAGGTCAGAAGGCAGATTGTGTGACTCTATCTCACCTTTCACCATGTGGGTTCAAGGGGGAGCTCAAGTTATCAGGTGTGGCAGCAGCATCTTTACACACAGAGCCACCTTGATCTTTCCAATATACATTCTAATAAAGGCTAAACCATGTTGTCTAGGGAAAAGCATACTTATACATATGTATACATACAAACAGAATAATCTGCCTCCAGGGGATTGTTTTTTTTTTTTTTTTTAATTTAAGCCATTAAGTAGGATGAAAGTTTCCTTTTGATATCAAATGTTCTTGAAATCACATTGTTTTAAGTACTATTACATGGTATCCTGTTCTGGAAATAACCACACATTATTTCCTCCGGCAGTATTAGGGTTGGGCAGGGAAATTACAGAGAAAATAGGATGGTGTCTGTGACTAAGCCCAGGATGGAATCCCCAGATGGCCTCCTTAGCCACACTCCAGTGTTGTGACATGAGAGCTGGCCTGGGAGCCAGAAACCCTGGGTCTGGTCTGGTTTGTAGTCTTGACACAGTCATTCATTTCTACTTTTAACCTCAACTGACCTCTCTGAAAAACCATAGACAGGATTTATTAATCTCCATGGTCCCTTTGATCTCTTAGGGCTTCACTTTGGAGTTTTAGAGTTTCCCCGCCCCCGCTCCCCCAAACACACACACATTACTTCTAACTGATGTTACTCAAGTGCCTGAGTCATTCCACGTTTGCTGATAACATATGCTAATTTCACGAGCTTCCCTTTTGTTGAAACAACATAGGAAAACTGGGTAGAGCTTCCAGAAATAAGGTTAGATGGAGTTGACTCAATGCATTTGTCAATCAAGTGTAGAATGTCTGTACTCGCCGTGTGTTATTAATCTTGATTTCCCCCGAGCTTAGAAAAGACTTAGTCACACTCTTGTTTCGGTCATAACCTACAGCAGAAAAGAAGCCTATTACAACCTGCTATGATCAGAAAAGCCATGGGTCAGGGAGACCGAGCCTGGGGGGCTGGGGGTGGGGGCGCAAATGAGGATTATTTCCTTTCAAGTTTCTATGACAAAAGGCTTGAAGAAAGCAGCTGGAGGGAGGGTTTTGGTTTGACTCACAGCTTGAGACTCCATCCACCACAGTGGAGAAGGCTTAGAGGCAGAACTCTGGTGTGACTGTCACAGTGCATCCCCAGCAGCTGGCTTTATTCTTCTTATTCATGCTGAGCTGCACCCCCCCCCCATTGACCTTGCTTCCAAAATTCATGGTGGCTTTGCCTCTTCAGTTAAACCTTTATGGAAACACCCTCTTTGACATACTCAGAGATGTTGATTCTAAATCCAGTCAAACTGAGAAAATTAACCAGGGTTCCAGAGAACACATTGAAACTATCCCAGGGCAGACGTGGCAATGACTAACCACCCTTTACTAGGTCCTACTTCCTTTTATTTATTTACTTATTTTTAAGTATGTTTTTAATTGAAATAGAATTACATCACCACATTCCTTTCCTCCCTCCAACCTGTCTCAGGTATCCCTTCCCAACCCCTTGCATGCTCTCACTTTCAACTTGATAGCCTCTTTTTCTTTAATCATTGCAGTTGCGTGTGTGTGTGTGTGTGTGTGTGTGTGTGTGTGTGTGTGTGTGTGTGTCCCCGGTCCATTTTTGTTGTTTGTGTGTATATGGTTTCAGGGATGACCATCAATAAAGGGACTCATCCCTGGGAGAGGCTAGTTTCCTTGGAAAGGCTAATTCTTCTTCTCCCAGCAATCATTAGTTATCTATAATTCTCTATCTAAGGACAGAATTCTGTGAAAGTTTTTTTCCTTCCATGTTAGTATATCCATTATTATTGCTGCTCTTTCAGTCTTGTGTATACAGCCATTTCTAGGAAGGACTGTTTTACCACAGGCTTCCTGATATTCTGCCTCTTATAATAGACCCAACCCTTTCTTCTGAGACAGTTCAGTGCTGAGATTTATAGATGGATTCATCAGGGCTGGGCTCTCCAGGATGTGTTTCTCTGTGATGGTCTCCATCTGCTCTGAATAGAAGCATCTTTGAGGCAGGGTGGTAGCTACACTTATCTATGGGTATGAGGATACACTGAAAATGTAGTAAAGAATTATGCTGGTGTAGTAAAGTGGCCATAACAGATTATTTTCTAAGGTCCATGACCTCGTAGCCCTGGGAGGCTGGCTAGGATGCCAAGACCTGGTATGACTTCGTTCCTTTTGAGTGAGCCTTACATCTGATCAGACAGCTGTTGATTTTCACCGCCATGTTAATTAGGCCCTACCTCTTAATAGTTCTACCACCTTTGACCATCCCCACACTGAAACCAAGTTGCCAAGAATCTCTGTTGGCTGCTCAAACTATATATAAACCTACATACCACAACAACATGGAAGAATTAAGTCAAAACACATGATTTTAAGTTTGACACGTAGGGAGAGTGGAGTTGACAGGATTCTAGAAGCTTGGCTTTTTACTATTTTTTTTTTTAGCATAACCATGTATCTTGAAAATTTTTATTGAAGTAACACTCACATAACAAAATTAAGTATCATGGTTACAGTAAAGCAATCTTCAGTGATATATATTTAATATTTCATAACATTACTGTAACTATCCTGTGAGAGTGAAGTAAATTTGTGCCCCTCCCTTTATCTGTCAGATTATTTCTTCTCCAAGGAACTGGAATTTCCTTGGAAGTCACAGGGCAAAGGAAAGAGAAGACGGAAGGCCAGTGTCTGCCAAAGGAGAAGTTTGTTTCCCAACCAAAGATTTCCCAACCCTAACAACTTGTTAGAGCACCTCACAGGAGAGATTGGTGTTATTAGGCTTTTTCTTTTGGGCCACAACCACCTCCTAAATCGTGACACAGAGATTTAATATTAGTTAGGAATGCTTGGCCTAGCTTAGGCTAGTTTCTGCCTAGCTCTCTTTTCTTTAACTTAAACTAACCTGTTTCTCTTTATCTATCTTTTGCCTAGGGGCTTTTGCCTTTCTTTCTATATATCTTTCTTTCACTGTTTCTCATGTCTAGCTGGTAGCTGCCTGGCTTCTTGCCCCACACATGTCTTTCTTTCTCTTTCATTCTCTTCTCCTTCTTCTGGTTCTCTTCTCAGGCTGAAATTCCTCCTCCCATTTATTCTTTCTGCCTTCTAGCCCACTTATCTCTCTTCTTCCTAGCTATTGGCCGTTCAGCTTTTCATTAGACCAATCAGATGTTTTAGACAGGCAAGGTGAAATAAGAACAACACATTTTTACATAATTAAACACATTCTTACATCATTAAACAAATGCAGCATAAACATATGTAACACACCTTCACACAGTTACAGCAATATTTCACAGCATAAGCAAATGTAACATATTTACATAGTTGAAGTAATATTTCACCACAGACTAGAGCTGAGACAGTGGTGGACAGGACCAGACTTTGACTGGGAATGCTTAATTATGATGATTCTTGCCTCTGGCCTTCTATTTAAATCTGTAGCTCACTTCAAGATGGACTTAGACAGTCAGTAGGCCTGGTTGTTTCTCTTCCCAATGTAGATAAACTAAATAAATCTGCTTTCTCTGCTGAGCATTATTATTTATGTATTTAGTTGGCCTATTGGGTATAAATGGTAGAGCCTTGCTTCTTACACTGCCAGGGCCCAGGCAATGTAACAACCCCAGATACACAGCCTCTGGCTGCTGGATACATTAATCTTGATTATGTAATATTCCTGACTCTTCATTCCTCAATGTCAGCCAACTACCGAACCATTTACTGTTTCTATAGATTTACCTGTTCTGGATATTTCACATAACCATACAATATGTAATTCTGTGTCTAGATTTTTTTTTTACTTATAATATTTCTGAGTCCCATCTAGTTTGTAGCATGGATCAGCATTCTATTCCTTTTCACTACTGCAAAACAGTTCTTTGTATGTCAAAATCACAATTCTTGATGTGATAACACTGATGACATTTGAATTGTTTCTTCCCTTTGAAAACCATAAATGGTGCTATTCTGAACATTCATGTGCAGATATTTATTTGAAGCCCTGGTTTTATGTGGGAGGTGGGTGGGATAAAGATCTAAGAGTAGAATCGTGGGTCACACTATATCCTACTGTAATTTTCTGAGAAATTACCAAAATGTTTTTCACGGTGTTGGGCCCTTTAAATTCCACCTGCAGTGTATAAGATCTGCATATTTCTTCATAATCTTGCCCACAGGTGATATTCCCGTGCTTTTAATTATTACTGAAGCCTTCCTCAAGAGTGTGATGTGGTGTCTCATTTGAGATGCCATCCTTGGTTTGATCTTTCTGTTTTAATGACTAGCGACAATGAGCATCTTTTTGTGTAGGTTTTGGACCATTTGTTTATTTTATTTGGAGAAATGTCCTATGTACATTTTTTAACTGAGTGTGTTGCTTTTTTCTGCTATAGATTTGTAAAAGTTCTTCATATAGTATAAATATTAGAAACTTAACCTAACACATGACTTACAAATATTTCTTCCATTTTTCAGTCTTTTTATGTTCTTATAATATTTCAATAGACAAATTTTAATTTTGATGAAGTTCAATTGATCTTTTTTTCCTAATGTTTCTCATGCTTTTCATGTTATATGAAAGGACCCAGTGCCAAATCTAAAGCTGAGGTTCCCACATTGAGCGCCTCCAGCCTCCCAACTATATTTGCAAAAATGTCACACAGGATGGGTAACCTGTGAATAGCTGCTTTCATTTTATAGGTGTTCTCATTAGTCTCACTTCCAAAGAATATGCATTTGCAACCTTCTGCTGAGGGCAGTGCCTTATCTGGATGTGATGTCAGTCCTCCACTGTGGAAAAGTCACAGGCAAGCACTTCGTTCTCACCGCAGTTTATGTGGCTCCATCTAGAATCTCATCGGGCCCCCTGTATCCTGGATGCCGCTGAGGCCAGGAAGCATACTTCGCAGGCATTCCAGCCCATGAGACTATGGAGCAGACAAGGAATTCTTTCTCACCAGTCATGAAACAGTGTAACAAAGGGGAACACATTTTTCCTTATCAGGGAGATCACTATTTAAGTTCCACAGAGCTTTTGTGAGTTATTTATCTCACAGAGCTTCGATTTCCTTATCTATAATAAAAAAATTGTCTTATGGTTTTACAGTATTCCATGACACATCGAAAGGAAAGCAGCTGCTTGCATGTCTAGAAGATAACACATGCTCTAGATTGCTATTGATATCCTCTGTGAGAAAAATCACACATGTGCACTGGTGACTTGGGGACCCTTTATATCTTACAGTTTGCTAACATTTTTATTAGGAAGATACTCCCTTGCCTTTGTAGAGGGGAACTGAACTAGGGCTTTATTCATGCAAAAGATGTGCTTTGTGACCAAGCCACTCCTCCCCTAGACACTTCCTTGCCTTTTAAATGTGGTACAAGAAGCTTTTAGGTCACCAATTTCTAAAAGGAAACAACAACAACAACAACAACAAAAACTTAGGATAACAAACGCCAAGCAGCAGACACCAGCTAATTTTATGAAGGGAGTCTATAGCTTTTCAAAAACCTTTGTAACATTCCCGTTTACTTCAGATCCGTCAATCCAACAGGTGGAATAATTGTTAGCAACACACAATTCCTTTCAATTCTATATGGTGTTTCCCACTCTTTAGTGGAAGGCAACAATTTGTTATCTAGAATTGACAGTAATTCAACTGGATCCAGGCCCACATTCTCTTGCATCAAAGTGCTGATGCTTCTGTGTGCAAACTGTGGTTATAATGCTATTTAGAATTTAAAGATAGTCTGAGAGACACTGGGCACTTATAAAGATCAGTGACCTGCACAAACCTGTTCATATTTGAATTCCTTTTCTTTTACAGGCTCATTATACTGCTCACTGGTGTAAGCTTGCAATCTCCATTATTTCTATGATTTTGTCATATCTCCCCAGTTAGGCTCTATCTCTGATTGAGGAACCTTGTCACAAGTGTTTTGTTTCACATGAAGTGCCTATAATTATTGCTGTCTCATCCAAAGAGTTCAGTGAATTCTTGCTTGAGGTATTTATGCTCAGCACATTGAAATACATGGAACCATGTCAATATATAAGATAAGCTTCCACTTTTGGACCTTCTAATAAGCCCTGGAACCTTGAATTTCCAAAAACTGTTTTATATTTTTAAATCTTAAAATATAAGATCTTTAGAAGAAGAAAAATTCTTTGTCTCCATTCTGAATTAAAATTAGTTTGATTACCTGGGAAAGACATGTTCGTGCAGGTGTTAACCAGCTTATTAATATGATATGTGTCCCATAGCAAGTTTTCTGCTTCACTGAGGTTTTAATTTCTTCCTTTGCTGATGTAACTTCTAATTCCTTTCAAGATTCTCTCAGCATATGATGGTAGAATGTGTATGCAACCATACATTGCAAAGCTCACTAGTGAACCTATTTAACAGTGTCTCTATTAGATGTGTGGCTATTTAATCACATCTCCGTTGAGAGTTATTTTATACCTATTTTTGATCTTTCAGTCTTGGGTGAGCCTTTTCCGTTGACTCCTGAGATACTGCCTTTCTCTATTCAATCTAAACTTCAGCAAGTGAATGTACAATGGACTGTCCCAAATCTTACTCATCAAGAATTAAAAATGATATTTCAGATAGAGATCAGTAGAATTAACACATCCAACATTATCTGGGTGGTAAGTATTTTTTGTCTTAATACTTTAAAAATTCTTTTTCCATGCTATGGTTTGTCTTTTATACCATTCAAGAAATCTTATTATTCCAGAATATTTTCCTCTCAAGGAAGCTTTCCTAAACAATTGCATGGTTTTAGTTAAGACTGGTTCTCAACCTTACTAGTGCTATGATCCTTTAATACAGTTTCTTATGTTGTGATGAACCCCAACCATATATTTATTTTTGGTGCTACTTCATGACTGCCGTTCTGCTACTGCTCTGAATTGTAATGTAAATATCTGTTTCCTGATGGTCTGAGGCAACCCCTGGGAAAAGATCATTTAACCCCCAGGTTGAGAACTGTTGAGTTAAAACAAAGTAATAAGGCCCATTGGGTTTGATGAATTTATTAAAAAACAGATTCTCTCTGTTCTGCTATTTGTCCCAAGACAGTCACTGGGTCTGTCCTTGTAAATACTGGAGTTGCATGTCTCCTTCAGATCAATTATTTTGGTCTTTCTCCTCTCTTCTCTGTCCGCCCAAAGTGACCCAGGAAAGCTGGGTTGTCCTGAATAAGATTTAATGAGTTACTAACGGTTTTCTGACAATGAGGATTGCTGGGGTCCATTTACCTGCCCTGTGTGAATGCCCAGAGGAGCAAGACCCAGCACTTGCTCTCTGGCCAACACAGAGGTTCCCATGGGCTGCTTTGGACAATAACTTAGTGTCCTCTGTTTCCTGAAATGTGAGTTTGATAATGCATAAATTAATTAATGAAATTCATCTTGAGAGGTTGAGTCTGGGGGATCAGGAGTTCAGGACATGTTTAGCTACAGAACAAGTTCAAAGCCAACTTAGACTATATGAGCCCTTGCATCACAACAAATGGAAGAAAATCTCCAACATTTTTTCTGTGTTCAATTATTTGGGCTATATTTTCACTCACCTTGCTTGGGAAATGGATGTATCTACCGTGTTGGACACATTATCATCTAAGAGCACATTGATGACAGGCATTAGACATTGTTATGGGATGTCTCAGGACAGTTTGTCAAGACACTTTAGAAATCTTTTGGAGGAAAAGGACACAGAGGACTGAGATGAGGGCCCGTCAGCCTCACTGAGGTCCCCTTCTTTCAGGCAGTAAATGCTTACTAATTAGGAACCAAAAACATCTGTCTTTCCAGGTAAGGCTGACATTAATGTTCAAGTCTTTTCCTTATTCATTACCACATATGAGGTCTGAGCAAGTGGCCTAAAGTAAATAAAATCTGACTTTGTCCATTAGAGCTTCTAGCAGGACTGTTGTTTGGCTATCTCTTCAAAGGGCGGTTTCCCACAATGGTAGCTGTTAAATGTATAATGTCACATACGTATAAAAATTAGCTATCCACTTCCCACATCAACATAGTTTCCCACCATCCCTCCTTATACTAGGAAACCTGATTGTTGTGTTGGTGGCATGTGTGTGTGATTGGCATGTGTTGGTGGTTTGGATCTAAGGAAATATTCAACAAAGGTTCTATTGGACAAAGAATGGTTCAAAAGCAGATCAGGAGAAGTGCTGGGGAGGATTTGGGAGCATTAATACTTATTACCATAACAGAATAGCATTAGTGAAGAACAAGAGAATTGTATTCTGAATTCCCCTAAAAGACAATTCTTGTCAGCTCAGATGTCAGGAAAAGCAAGTATTGTTAGTCACAGAACAAGTGGATCCTATTGGCTGTTTTCTTAGACCCGATTCCCCTATTAGATTCATGGAATGTAGTCCCTTTGACTGAGAAAGCAGCATGTGGAAATTATTTCTGTAATTTATGAGGAGCTAAGATCCCCAAGGATAAACTATTACACCATCTGTTTACTTCAATGAACTCAAAGCATGCAGCTCCAGTCTCGGGATGGCAGTGTAGACAACCAGCACACAGACATTTGTTTGCAGTTCAGTCAGGGCGAGGTAGGGAATTACCTTCATTCTTCATCTCTACAGCCAGACAGGGAAGATTGTCACATGCTAACAGATGCCCTTTGATTCTTCTTGTACCTGAAGTTAAAGAGAGACATGAGATCTTCCTTCTGTTAAGGGAGAGAACATACTCCCTTCTGGGAATTCTTCTTTGCTTGGGCAGGTCAAGCTAGGAACCTCATTGCCACTTATGCTGAAGAAGACAGCCTACAGCCTGCCCATTCATTGTACTTCCAACAAGCCAGATGAAATGCACATTGGCCTAGGAGCTCGTAGCTAGAATAGGACACCTCCCTGACAGTGCTGGCTAAACAGAGCCCTGCTGACAGCCACTCTACATGGTACTGCCCTGGAACAAGCTTTTCTCTTTCCTCTAGAACATTTTCAGTATTCTTTTGTCAACACCAAGAGAAGGCAGCGTAACAGGTCAAGCTTGGAAAGATGCTGGGGGTGTGAATCATCTAGGGATAGGAGTCATGCCTCAGCAATGAGTCATTGATCCCAGATATAGTTCTATGCCTCTGTACATGCCAATTTCTGTGACCTATGGGTGTCTGAAAGGGCTATATTCAAATTGCCACTTCAATGGCTTTAAAAAATCAAATTCATCACATTTTTTTAAAAAACATCACTAATTTGATTGACATAGTCATTGGCAAGGCTATAAAGACCACAGAACATAAAGTGAGGTTAGATAGGATCCACACAGTGTCTAGGAAAACATGACCCACTGCATATTAATCAAGTGACTAAATTTATTACCTCATAATGTTAGACTGTGGGCCTACGTCAGATATTGTGCAAGGTGTGGGGATTTAAAAGCTGAGCACATAAATGAAGTGTTCTAAATGTGTTGAGGGTGTAAAGGTCACTTGTGGAATGCTGGGGCTTGGCCTAATTTACTCCCACAATTTGGGTGAAAGAGTCTGTGAGCCCATATATGAAAGAGAAGTTGGAGTTAATTTAGTGAGGAAGATGGGAACAAGATCTCTGAGAAAACCCAATGGGAGCAATCAGGCCTTGAGAAAAGGGTAGCTAGGAAATCTGAAGGCAGGATACAGTGTGTGGGCTCAGAGGACATGGAGACAGGTTGGGCCCAGCAGGTGCAGGCCAAGACCACCCAAGACCATGCCGTGAACAACAGATGTGTTTACCCGGAGGGCAGTAAGAAGAAGGGGTGTGGCAAGATGTGAGGGTTGGCTGCAGGGAACTACCAGGGCCGGAATGGGTGGATCTAGGGAGATTCACAGGCAAACCCCAACTCTGCGGCCTGCTGACAGCATAGTGAGTTCATTATCATTGTTTTGTCCGGTCTCCTTTTCTCTTTTGTTGTCTAATGTTTACTTTATATTTAACAATATTCAAACGTATCTTAAGGCTACTCATTAAATAATGAAAGTTTTATAAATCAGGATATCAAAACAGGCAGGCCAAATATGTTTTCCAATCTAAGAATAAAGCAAAATGTTAAGCTGATATAAAATATTAAGATTTCTCTAACCCCACAATGGCTCCCTTTATCAAGATATCCACTTCTTTACTCCCCCTCTCTGTTCCTCCGCTCACTCAATCGTCCCGTTCTCGCATGTTCTCTTCCCACCTCCCCTTCCCCCTCAGGAGATCTTCTCTCTTTCCCCTTTCCTGGATGTCTTTCTTAACTTTTTCCTGTTATCTAGCGGCTCTGGGGATGGAGGAGTAGGGGATGGTTGGGGATTGTAGCCTGGTTATTCTTTGCTTTACAACAAAAATCCACTTATGAGAAAATACATACCATATCTTTCGTGAGTCTGTGTTACCTCACTCAGAATGATACTCTCCAGATCCATCCATTTGCGATGTCTTTTTTTTTTAACTGCTGAGTGGTACTCCATTGTATGTAAATGTACCACAATTTTTTTTCTTTATTTATTTTGTATTTATCAAGAAAAACAGTAAAATGAATTTAAAATGCTGATAAGTTAACAATAACTATAAAGAAGATAAAAATCATAAGCATGACTTATCAAGGGTGATAATGCAAATAAGATTGCTACACATATATTTACTTTGTGTTCAGCTTTCCCTCTGAATTCTTTTTGCCATCCCTGTATATCCTCATTCAAGGTCCCTTCCCCCTCCCACCACATCAGGTCATTTTTTCTTCTCCACAACTCCCCATCCCCTCCCTGGGCAGGGAGCAGACAGTCCTATGGTCCCACTGACCCAATAATGCTTAGATCAGTCTCCACTCCTGGCAAATCCAGTTTTCTCCCCCCTCCCTCAAGAGTGAGTCAGGTTTTCCTATAGTTGGAGTGGGATCCGAAGGGTCAGTCCCGGGTGTTTCTGATCCCAAGTTGTTCAGTGGTTGTGGATTGCAGCTTGGGCATGCTTGGCTGTTTTTCTTGTTTGTTTATTTAGAGACCACTAATGAGTGAGTACATCCCCTGCTTATCTTTCTGAGTTTGTGTGATACCTCGCTCAGAAGGATATTCTCCAAATCCATCCATTTGTCTGCAAATTTTAGAATATCATTTTTTCTTACTGCTGAGTAGTATTCCATTGTGTAGATGTACCACAGTTTGTTAATCCATTCTTCAGTTGAGGGACATCTAGGTTGTTTCCAGGTTCTTGCTATTACAAATAATGCTGCTATGAACATAGTTGAGCTAATACCTTTGGAGTGTGAATGTGCCTCTTTAGGGTATACACC